>PVLC010003098.1:64504-102779 GCA_004027655.1 Graphiurus murinus
AGGGGTATATTCCCTCTGAGCTACCTCCCCCCCCCCCCCCCCCCCCCCCCCCCCCCCCCCCCCCCCCCCCCCCCCCCCCCCCCCCCCCCCCCCCCCCCCCCCCGGCTGGCCTTGAACCTGCAATCCTCCTGTCTCAGCCTCCCAAGTACTGGTATTACGGATGGGCACTACCATGCCCAGCTTCATTTACTTTTAAAATAGGCACATGAAGCAGGCATAATTATTATCTGTTTTTTAAAAGATGGAAATGGAGGTTAAGAAAGGTCAAATAATTGCTCAAGTTCACTGAGCTGGCGAGTGCTGGAGTCCGGATGAAGATCTACATCATCTCAACATCCTCGTGGTTGGTGAGGAGCCCTCTCACAGTGATGTAGGTACTGATCATAGCACAGACCTGCGTGTGTGTTGGGAGACATGATCATTCCCAGACACTGGTAACCTCGTCCTCTTTCCTGGATGCAGTAGGGGTCCTAAGAGTATGTGCAACTAGGACTAATATATAGCCCCTATTTTTTTGGCCGCATTCATAATACATCTTGCTAGTTTTAGCATGGAAGAATCAGAAAGAACAGATGTAGCTCTGATGCCTTGTGAATTTTTTTTTTTAGAGTGAAATGAAATGCAAGAGAGGAAGAATGCTTATGGACTTTGGAGTTGGGCAGAACAGGCTGTTCTTTTATGATGTGACCTTGGGCAAGTGACAGAACCTTTCTGGGCTTCTGTTCTGTCCTCCGAAGAGTGCCTGCGTGATGATTCCCTCGTCTTGTTGGCAGCAGGCATGAGCCAGCACTTAGCACAAAGCCTGGCACATAACGAGAACTCAATTAATATATTAGGCTGTGTTTTATTTATGTTGTTTTCTACTTCGATCAACAATTTTAAGAGCGAGGGCTGTTGATTGTTGTAGAGGGCAATTAGGTAGAAAGCTCGGAGAACATATTTTAGATTTCATGTGACTGAAGTGGCCAACTGTGGAGCTATTAGCTGCTGAGGCCAAGGGGCGGAGGCTGGGATAGACGATATCAATGGACACATTCTTCCTGGGGATTGCCTCACTCATAGGATGGGACAGGCAAGGGAGGAGACAGTAAGTGGGAGAGAAACTAACTTTCAGTAAGTACCTGTCACATGCCAGTTATATAGCAGAAAGTTGTTTCATTATTTAGTAACGATGCCTGAAATAAGACACAAGGCAGAGTTTCCAATATGGCTGGGAAAATTTCACTTTTGTTTATAAATACATAAAAATGAAAATTGTGTTTTTTTAATATCTCAAACATTATCAATATCTATACACACAGGGAGAGCTATAGAGAGGTAAAGGTTCAGAAAAGGATGCTGTTTTTTTTTTTTAAACTCCCAAATGTCTCTAAAGTGACTCATTTTCTCTCTAAATATAAATTATGATGATTATTATTTTACAGCCCAGGATCCCTTAGTTAGCCTCTTGGGTCACATATAACATTTGGACTCAAATACTATAGTCCTTAGACAATCTGGTGTGATCTATATATTTGAAATCTATGTTCCTGAGTTTATTATTCCATCCAGAAAACAAAATAAGTTATCGTATCAGCACACTGCTCTTCAGTCTCTGGAAGCGGGAAAGTGTTTTCCAGGGCCATTCTGCATGGAGTTCATAAGAGGGTGAAGTAAACTAACAATAGCATCTCTATCCCCAGCCACCTCCTGACTAGGCAGTTCTACCTCGAACATCAAAGCTGCTGCATTAAAATTTAATTTGAATTTAAAATCCCTGACAGGGCCCAACGCTGGGGAAGCAGGGGTTAACTGGAGAGATAATGAGGCCACCCCTGCCACCACCGATTCTGTTGACAGTACAGTATCACCTAATGAATGTGGTGCTATAAATCTTGATGAAGGGCAGGCTGGAGTCTCAGGAAAGGCAATGATAATGAGGAGGGGCCAGAGCCCATGCTGTAGATGAAGAAAAACACCAATAAGATGCCCCAGACCAGGAGGAGCAGGCTGAGGCCCAGCCCTGGAAAGAGCTGGCCATTTGGCCCTATTCCAGTGGGATGCCCTAGATTCCAGCAGGCACACTGTACGGTCTACTTTGTCTGCAGGATCTGAAGGAGGCAAAGAAAGAGGATGGGATGTATTCTGTGTTTCTTAGCCAGCTCCCACGGGCCCATCACAATGCAGGACTATGACAGTTACCAAAAACAACTGGAGAAATTGCAACATCTTCAATCTCAATCTCTCTCTCGCTCTTGCTCGCTCTCTCTCTCTGGAAGAAAGCAGATTTTTACAAATCTTAATTATCCATGGCCTTGTTTGAAGTCTCTGCCTTATTTTGACTGTGATTTATACTACCATAAGATGTTCTGCTTCCCCCTCCCTGCTTTTTTTACCTAGTTGAGTTTAGTGTGATTCTTTTACTACTGTCCTTTCCCAAATATGTCTCAAAGGTCATTCAGTAAGACATAGGACTCCTCAAAATGCCCCAATGTAGAAAACAAAGACTCCAGGAGGTCACTATGGAGACTGGGTTTGATGTGTTCCAAAGAGTAGGTGGGCATGTGAACAGCCCCTTGGACTCAACCTGGAAGATACAGAAGAAGGTGGTCCTGCAGCTGTGGCCTGCTGGAGGCTCAGGTTCTAGGGTTCTCTCTGAGTCTGCAGACCAGTGGTCCTGGATGGCTTTCTGAGCTCAGGAAGGTTTGATATTGGGAAGAGTCCAACACACTCATGCTGAAGCTGAATATGGCTGTTTGGTGGAGACGGAAGCCATGATGTTCGAGCATCTGTGATAGCTCATCTGTGTTTCTACGGACTGTGGCTAACTGGTGGGCTTCCCTCCAACTCTCCGACGCAGGAGATAGACTTCTGATTACAAACAGTCTAGACGTGCATTTTAATGCTCATCATCAGCACATTGAAGGGGCCACCTATATTTTCCTAGGCATTCCAAATCTGGCTGTGTAAGGAGACACCCAGAAAATTTCAAAATATGGATTCTAGGACCCACCCCCAGAGAAGCTGTTTATCTATGACTTGTGTGATGTGTGGCTTGGACATAAACATATCTTTGCCTTTCCTTTAAAAAAAGTGCCCTAGACTTAACTAACATATACTTGTGGCTGAGAGATAGAAAGTTTCAGGTAAAAATGGGAAGTAAATAGGACCAAAAAAAGGAGGGGGGGTGTCATAATTTTTCATAGCTTAGAGCTCGGTTGCTCTGCCTCCTGGCATTTCAGATCTGACCATTGTGAGGAGAGCTGTCCTGTGCCTCAGAGGATTGTAGCAGCATCCCTGGTCTCTACTTCCTGGTTGCTCCTCCATCAGTCATGACAGTCAAAAATATCTTCAGACATTGCCAAATGTCCTCTGGATAGGGGAGAGGGACACACATTTGATGCGAGTTGAGAACCACTAATTTATACAGCTGGGGCATCTTAAGAGGTCCAGAGGGATAGAGAAAAATCACTATCAATCCCTGATGGCTTAATAAAATAGGCTAGCCCTTTGCTTTGTGGTTATGTTCTCTGGGAAGAAAATTTTTTTTGTTTTGTTTTTTTTCATACTGGGGATGGAACCCATGGGCGCCCTGCCTCTGAGCTTATTTTTGAAACAGGGTTTTGCTAGGTTGCTGAGGGCCTTGCTAAGTTGTTGAGGCTGGCCTCAAAGCTGTGATCCTCCTATCTATCAAGTATTGGAATTATAGGCAAGCACTATCATGTCTGGCTGGGAAGAAATTATTACAGTTTTGTGTGTGTGTGTGTGTGTGTGTGTGTGTGTGTGTGTGTGTGTTATTGTTGTTACAGTGAGCACCGTTTTAAGATGGGTTAAGATTCTCTGAAGAGAATCTCATAGCTTCAATCTCATTAGGCAGGAGGACCGGAAACCCTTACCTTTACAAGGAAGGAGAGATGAACCCGGGCCACCTGCTGTGGACCCTGCCGGTACCACCGGGCTCAAGAGAGTCCACACACTCCCTAGACTCACGCAAGTCCACCACAACACATGCACCAGCCACATGCTCAGGCATCCTCTCCTGAGTCCCATCCACAGTGGCCAGAAAATTAACAGTGCTCCTTTATCAGCAAAGAGAGATTTGAGGCTCAAGGAGCAGAAAGATGAAACTCCAACATTTCTAGTCGCAGGAAGAAGCTCCTTTTCTTTCTCTTTGCCCCTCTCCTTTCTTTGTCTTTTCTTTTCCCCCCTCTCTCTCATTCCTATTATTCTTTTCCTTCTTCTCTCTCTTCTTTCTCTTCCTCTCTTCTCTCTCTCCCCTCCCTCCCTCCCTCCTTCTCTCTCTTTCTCCTTCCTTTCTCCACTCTTGTTTTCATTTTTAAATCTATTCGATTGGCTTGCCCGGCAACCTTACGGAAACTTCTCTCGAGAGCAGCCTATTGAGCTACGCTCTCAAATTGCCCCCAGAGCCCACTGGCTATTCCTTCAGATGTCTAACAAGCGTTGAACACAACTGAGGTTTAGAGAGACACAGAAATCAATACCGCGGCTTCCACCAGTCACGCTGAGGGATTAGCTGTCCCAAGGAAAAGCTCAGACAGTTGAATAAGAGAATCATGACTCCGAATACCCTAACAGGTTTATGAACTAGAGAGCAGCCTCTGGCCCTGATCACCTCCAGGAGACCTGGAGAAAAAGGAGACTGCGAAAACATTCACTTAGCTCTCTCCCCTTTTGTATTAATGAGGTCAAGCGCTGGACCTCAGGGGTCAATAGTGGTACTCGGAGGAACGACTGAGGAGGCCAATGGGCCAGGGTGACCATCTGAGCAGTGGCACTCAGAGACTCTGAGCATCCTCCTGGGTTCGGGGAAGTCAGTGGCCACATCCCACAGGACAGAGCTGGCAGGGAAGGTCGATCTGGAAGCGAAGTCGTCAGAAAACAACAGCGCCTTGGACTATTTAAACAATGGCGGGTGTTTATGTTTTAAAAATCCCGGATGAGAAAAATCGATAGGAAATGCCAGTGAATTAAGGGGATTCTTTACACGGGCAGGATTCTGAAAGAGCAAAAAGCAAGTGGAAGCTGTGTGCAGCGGGGCACGCCTATGATCCCAAGGACTTGGGAAGCTGAGACAGGAGGATCGCAGGTTGGAGGTCAGAGTTGGCAACTTAGACAGACACTCAGCAACTTAGGGAGACCCTCTTTCAGAATAATAATAAAAAAAATAGCTGGGGGTGTAGCTTGGTGTTAAAATGCCCATGGATTTAATCCCCAGTACAAAACCACAAAGCACATGGAGACATTTTAATAACTCTCCACCTTGATAAAAAATGTAACACTAGTTACATTCTAGGGGGCTCACTTCAGTAAGTTTGAAAACTCTGGTTTTCCCACTTTGTCTGGTTAACATTCTGGAGGCCAGTCCTCTGAACTGAGGCGTCACATGTATGGGTCCCCTGGCTGGGGGACATTTCAAACCCGGTGGCGGCCAAAGGCCTAAAAGATGTCACTGTCAAGAGAAGGAGAAAGAGTCCCTTTACTACTGGACCAACAGGCTTGAGTGAAGAATTAAAGTTATGGTCTGTATAATTCAAACCAAAAACCTACCTTTCTCTGAATTTATAGGACAATTTAGGTCCTGGCTGAATAATTCAGAAAAAGATAATCACCTCAATTATTTAGATGGTCATCTCGTCCCCTCACACACTCCATCTCGCTAACTCGGATGTGGGAAGTAGGCAGCAATTAAGTCTCTTAGCCAAGCCGCCCACAGGAGGCCACCGACGTGGAGGACAAATGTGGCGGCCCCGACACATGGCTAATGGACGCAGGCCAGGATGAGCCATTTATATGGAAGACACAGGCCTGACCCTGTGCGGGGTCCTCCTGCGCCTGACTGGGGTTCAAAGCCCTGGACTCCTGTGCCAAGGTCATCTCCCCAGGGCGGGCATCCTAGGTGACCTCACTGATTCCAGGACAGAGCAGCCTCCTGTCAGTCTTGGTCCCACTGAGTTCCCGGGAGGGCCTTATTTCTGAGCTGTGCCTGGGCAGTGGATGTGGAGTCCAAATTTGTGCACCTGAGGTTGGCCAGCCATCCCCGTGGGGGATGACGTCATATGAGTATGGCTGATGAAGAGCCCATGAGACACCTGATCAAACTGGCACGGGCGATGGGGGAAGCCACGCTTTCTCTGAGTGACTTCAGGACAATGGTGAGGTCAGACTGGCCAGCCTGGTTTTTGTATGCTTTTCTAGCTGGGTGGCTGTGCGTGCAACATTGAGGTCTCCGAGTGTCTCTCTGCATTTTTTGTGTGTGTGCACCTGGCTCGATGTGCACAGGTGCGGGGCGTCTGGATACCGTGAGGGATGCCGTGTCCAGGTTGGAGGGTTCGGCTTTCCTTTGTGCGAACAGGCGTCTGCTGGTCCCATCCCCCACCCTCTCCTTGCACATTAACCTAAAATATGAGCACATGCTCCTGCCTTGCCTGTGCTGACTGCTCCTGCGCCCGCAGCATCCCTGCCCCCTTCCTCCGGCCTCTTATCTAAAGCAGCGTGTCACTGCAATTTTATGGTCAACATTACAGACTCAAGCCCTCCTTTGAACCAATCACGCTGCACTGAATATATGAAGGGAATCCAGGCTTTCTGCAAGAAGCCCGCTTCCTGAGCCGCCCCGCCTGACCTCTCCGGAGCCGCCTCCATAAATCTGCTTCACCTGATGGGAGATGGGCTTTTTAGGATCTCTCAGGGTGCTTTGAGGTAGCACTTCTATGAACTCCTTGCCACAATAAATAATGCTACCTGCAATATGTCTTTGAGAGTGTGTCAGCGGCGGCTGTCCTGCCATGAATTTTTATTCTTGTGCCGCCTGGAAGATAGATTCCAGATTCAGCATTTCCCTGCACTTAGTGTCAGATCTCTTTACCCCCTTGCCCCAGCAGAATGACAGAGACTACAAATAAAATAAAAAAAAAAAAATTAAAGGAAAAACAGCCTAGGAAAAATGGCCCCAGACCAGAGGGAAAGAGCCATGCTCGCCTCCTAACACTGAGGGAGCCACCAAGTTGATGGCTACAGCGGGATGGGAGGCAGGGGGCAGCAAGAGGAACACTTGGAGGGGGGTCCTCAAGAAGGATGCAATTGACCAGCGGTGGTGGAGAAAGGGGGTTTCTACCAGGTAGAGTTGTTGGATGAGAGGAAAGCCCAAGTTTGGGTCAATAATCCATTATCAAGGAGAGCAATGGAAATCTGCTTTCAAACCTCCGTTAGGTGGTGTTTGCCCTGGGCAGATGCTAGGCACTGGGTCCATGAAAAGAGCACAGAGGATTCGGAAATAGCCTGGAGATGCCATCCAAGGCAAATTGTGTCCTGCAAGCTCAAGACGAGGGGGGAAGACACCACTGTCCTTTAGGAACGGTCGTGGGTTTCTTCCCAAATTTCACTGACTCACACGTCTCCACTTGAGCTAGTAACAAGAGCCTGTATGACTGTGTGTGTGTGTGTGTGTGTGTGTGTGTGTGTGTGTGTGTGTGTGTTTTCCTAGTTACCATCTCCGCAACTTGAGATGGCCCGCCAGTACTGAAGCCAACACGTGCCACTGCCATGCCCAAGAATTTCCGCTTCTTTGAAATGCCCCAAGTCCCAGGAAGTTTCTGCATTAATAACATGCCTGCCGTATCCATTACAGTGGGAGAGAGCGCAGGAAAGGAAGAAAGCAGAGATGGCTTTGATATGTTAACGTCGCGCGATGGTGGGTGATTTCATTTTCTGTGCTGCTTCCTCTTTGGAGAGGATAAAAATTGAGTATCCTGGCAAGGGACAATGCCCAAGCCTCGCTTCTGTTTGCCTCGAGATCCACACAATCCCAGACCGATAAGCTGAGCCCAGAACTTCAGCAGACTTCTACATCAAAGTCTCTCTGTGCCAATTGCATGAGTCCCCTGGGGATCTTGCCGTGTAGATTTGGTTTCTGCTGGCCTGGGTGTTGCATTTCTCACAAGTCCCCAGGTGTGACTGATGCTGTTGGTGCTACTGGATGGAATGTCGAGGAACAAGGTTTTAGGTTCTACCAAGTTTTTATTGTGTATGATACTCTTCTCTTCTAATGTGGACATGTGGGCTGCAAGCTCAAGAGAAATCCAGTCTGTTCCTTTGGCACCATATATTGTGTCCTTGGTTGGTTCTCTCTCTCTCTTCTATGTATATATGTATATATAAAATATATCTCTCTCTCTATTTTTTGTGGTGCTAGGGATTGAACCCAGGGGCATTCTGCCTCTGAGCTTATACCCCCAGCCATTTTTAAATTTTTTTTGTTTTGAAGCAGGGTCTTGCTAGGTTACTGAGAACCTAAGTTGCCAAGTCTGGCCTTGAACCTGTCATCTTCCTGTCTCAGCCTCCCAAGTACTGGAATTACAGGCATTCATCACCATGCCCAGCTCATATTCATATATATATATGTGTGTGTGTGTGTGTGTGTGTGTGTATTTACATATGTGTATATATGTATATATATGTATATATGTAAATATTAAAACTATTTCAAAAAATTGTGGTGGTCTCAACATTTGCATATAGCACATTAGTGCTTCGAATGCTCTACAATGGAATGTCTCATTTGGAGACCACGGCAAGAGTCTGTACTTGGGATTCCTGGGGAGTATATAATGTAGACTGATTGATCTTCTGGCCAGCAGTGATAGGTTGCTAGTTCCTGCCCAAGGGGAATCAGATTGTTGATGCAGAATGTCAGCCTTGAGTGGCAGCCCCCTCAACAACGCCCTACCCACGCTCAATGCCGCATCGTCATTTCTGGACTCCTGGGGCACAATGACCAATTTCCAGCTTGGACGTTCTTGAGAGAAGGGTGTAAAGTTAGGGGAAGTTTAAATGGAAACCTTTACCGATTAAGCTATCCAGTGGTCAGTCATGGGTCCCCTATAAGTGGAACCATGGGTTCATCTGACACACCAGTTCCTCTCCAATACAAGGACAGGGAGACCACAACTCTGGTCGACTACAGAACAGGTGATCAGTGAGGTTATTGACAATGCATTTTTTTGATGACAAATTAAAGTTCCTTGTGGTTAAGGGAGTCTTTGGAGCAAGAAGTGCAGACAGTTCTTGTATATCCCGACATGTTGAAATAAAGCAGCCGGGAATATAGCAGTCCTTGTCAGTCAAGTTTTCTGAGGCCAAGCACATGAACACTCATTTGTAAACTGGGCTTTTTGCCTGCTGAATACCTTTCAAAAAACAGAAGCTCTCTCCTAATTGCCTGGGCTGACCTATATTTAGAAACCTGAAATGTGCTGGGATAGCGGAGGAGCCAGAAAGATGTTGGAGTTAATCACTAAATCAATCCGGGCTGACCCAGCGAGGACAGTGAGCACTGAAGGTTGTTTTGGTCAAGGAGCTTTTGGAGGCTGGACTTAAAAGAACTCTTTGGTTTCCCTGAAACTGGAAAAACAGCTTCTCTCTGCAGAAACCTATTCTCGGAAGGGAATCTGGTCTGTTTTAGGACAGCCCTTTGCATCTCTCATGCCAGTAGCCAGGTCAAGGTTAAGTTTGTTTTGTTTTGGTATACTGTCTTGGCCCCCAGGGGCCAGGTGCACCACAGATGGAGACACGAGCCACATGCTGATTTTCAAGAGAAATCTAACTGCAAGATCTTTTCTTCTGTTCTCACCCTTGGCCATCTTTCTTCTTCTTACTCCATCTTTTTTGATTTCCTAGTATTCTGGCTTGTTAAAATTCATGGTTTAAATTTTCCTCAAATTTTTTTTTTATCCACAATGTGATTAGAATAATTTCATGAAAGTTCAGAGTTTGAAAAATTGCAGGACAGCACAAAGAATAGTAGGTATTATTTTCAGCTCAAGTGAATTGTGGGGTGACATTTGGAAATGGGCACCAGGTACTTTGAAGATTTGCAATTACCTTTATAGGAATACTGAATAGAAAGTTCAGGAAGGCCCTGGATTTTGCAAGAACCAGCCAGCGCTTATCTCCAAATTTGTCAGCTTCTATGATTTCTGAAACCTATGCTAAATGGTGGTTTGGCTTTGGATGCTGAAGGATACAAACAATTAAATTTGGGGGAAAGTCCCTGGAACTATTAGAGTTATTGATCATTCGATTTCTATAGAAAATACTTGTCAGGTTGATGAATAATGGAAAAATCTGGTATGTTTTTGGGATGTCTAGCTAGTTAGGGTTAAATTAAGTTATCTGAACTATGCACATATAATTTTAGATCTTTCACTGAATTTTTTAGAACTAAGTTAGGAATTGGGGAATTTAATTAATGGTAATATATATTTATCACCAACTATTATTTAAAGACTCATTTTTGAGATGATATACAAGTATGAGATATATTTAGCTTCAAGTAGGTTATATTCAAATTGTCAAGATGGGACTATGTTATTAAACCCATTAGAAATACACAGATATAGCTGGGCATGGTGGCTTGTAATTGCAGTGTTTGGGAGGCTGAGACAGGATTGAAGATTTGCTCCCAGCCTCAGCAACTTAGCCAGGCTCTCTGCAACTTAGTGAGATCCTATTTCCAAGTAAAAAATAAAATAGGGTTGAGGGTGTAGTCAGAGGTAGAATGCCCCTGGGTTCAATCCTCAGTAACCACCCCCCCCAAAAAAAAGAGAAATATGCATATAGGTAGGTATGAAATAACATGACATAACACAAGTTGGACCACATAATCAGGAGCTCAGAGAAACACAGTATCAATGAGGGATTCTAAACCCCAAGAAAAAATTCTCACTGATAGCGTTTATATAGAAGATGAGGAAGGGCATTGCAAAGAAGTGGAACAGCATCTGTGAGGCTGTGGAGTCTGATGCATGCTCTTGGGGTTGCAGGGAGATTGGTCCAAAGCAGGGGACAGTGATTCTTAGGGGCCTGCAGAAGTGACACTGGGTGGACTGGGAAAGGTCGGGTTGAAGGGGTATTCAGACTTCATCAGCAGTAAACAAAGATGTTGAAGGTTATTTTCAAGAAGAATATTATAATGGAAACACATTTTGGCAAGCTAGGGAAGGTGTTCTCAACCCTCAAACATGTGGTCCCAGAACCTGAGAGATAATGTGCCCTGGAAGAAGGAGAAATTGAGCCCTCTGAACTTGACCCAGTAGGCAAATGGGGCTGAATAGGACAAGAATGTGCTGAGAATGCAATAGTCTCCTGTCCCTGTCCCCAACAGGTCTAAGAAGACCTGGGAGGATCAGAAAATTATAAGCAAAAAAACAAAAAAACAAAAAACAAACAAACAAAAAAAACAAAGAAAAAGAAAATGCATCAAGAGAGCTGTTTTGTTTAAATTCTGTAAAACTTTGGGGGCACATACACAGCATGCTATGGTATGGGATTCTTTCTAAAAGAGACAACAGTGAAACCGCTTAAGGGGCGAAGGTAGAAAGAGAACATTCTGCTATAGGGGGAAGGAAAAATTTATTAATTATATAACTGGCACATCAATAATAAAAAGCAACCATTCTTCAGTTGGTTTTATTATTGTTTTAAAATTCTCGACAAAGTGTTCCTTTAATCTCTTCCTTTAGTCACTTGGAATGCCCACTCTCTCTGTCTCCCCGTGTATGTGACCAAAGAGAGAAAGACCAGCAGCATCTCTGAACGTTTCTGTTTGTGGGCGGGCATGATGTCACTGGCATCTAGAGGGTAGAGGCCAAGGACGCTGGTGAATACCCTACTGTGCACAGGACAGCTCTCACGACAAAGAATTATCCAGCCCCAGATGGCAGCAGCATCGAGGTCCAAAAACGCTGGTGTAGACCATGATGCTTATGGGGGATTATGAATAAGAACAAAATTTTAGAAATAGTCTTCATTTTCAACAAAAGAGGGATCGTTAAATCAATCATGGAATGTCCGTATGTCCATGGGATGTATGTAGTGGTCATGTTTTCCAGTCCAACTTAATGATAAAGGTAATTGCTCATGGTATAATGTTAAGTGGGGAAAAAAATCAAACTGTAAATAGAATGCAATACCAATAGGCCACACACAAACAACTAAAGAGACATGAGTGGGAAGAAGTCACCAAAATGTGAACAATGAGCTGGGCATGGTGGTGCACACCTGTAATCCCAGGACTTGGGAGGCTGAGACAGGAGGATTGCAGGTTTAAGGCCAGCCTCAGCAACTTAACAAGGCCCTCAGCCACTTAGTTAGACTCTGTTTCAAAATATTAAAAAAATAATAAAATAGGGATATAGGTATAGCTCAGAGGCAGAATGCTCCTGGATTCAATCTCCAGTACCCCCCCACCCCCGAAAAAGAACAATAAAACAAAAAAAATGTCAACAATGGTTAGCTAGCTCTGGATGGTGGGGTATACTGCTTATTCTTTTGTTTTGTACTTTTCTATATTTCTGGAAACATCTTTATAATAAGAATGAATTAATTTCCTAAAGCATATAATAAATATTTTTCAAAAGATCTCAGTGGTTTGTTTCAAACCACTAAACTTAGGCTAAAATTAGGATAAAATAAAATTGGACGATGAGACTTTTAGATACAGGCTTGATGCTTTAATTGTCAAGACAGGAGGAAGATGGCTTTGTTTATGACCAATTAATGTATAAAGGGCCTGAGTCAGTGGAAGCTTAAAATAAAACAGAAGGGGCCTCACGAGATTGCTCAGAGAGCTACCGCAAACTTAGGACACCTTCATAAAATATTGCACCAGACTTAGGTGTGCAGTGGTCTTCTGTGGGCCCAGTTTGTCCATCTGGACTGCTGAATCAGTCCTCTGTGACACATTTAAAGGGGCATTGAAAACCTGGACTAGCCGGGCGTGGTGGCCCATGCTTGTAATCCCAGTACTTGGGAGGCTGAGATAGGAGGACCTATCTTAGCCTGTCAGCATCTTAGTGAGGTCCTCTGCAACTTAGTGAGACCCTGTTTCTAAAAGAAAGAATAAAATAGGGCTGGGGGTGTAGTTCAGAGGTAGAATATCCCTGGGTTCAAGCCTCAGTACTACAAACAAACAAACAAAAAACAAACAAACAAAAAAAAAAACAAAAAAAGAAAGAAAGAAAAGTTGAAGTAGGTTCAGAAGCTGAGAGCGACCCAGAGAGCAAGGGGATTGGGAACCGAGTTATGTGACATAAGGACGAAGGAGCTGGAGATGTTTAATCTGATGAGAAAAATGCCTAGGAGTGATGTGAGCACTGTCTTCAAGCATTCGGAGGGCTGTTCCACTGGAGAGGGCCAAATGTGCTCTGAGGGGTCCAGGCCACTAATGAGAACTGATAACCTTTCTTCTTTCACATACATTTCCAAAGGGAAATTTGTCTAAATCTGAGTTGTCCCAAATAAGATGGCTAACTTGGGAAGTCATATGGTCCCGATCACGACTTAATGGCAGCGTGTCAGGGTTGCTGTAAAGAGGACAGAGGGTGGGAAAATCAGAGAGCAGGGTGGCAGGAACAAATGCAGAGCGCCCGACATTAGCTGAGCGCTGTCTGTGGGCCACGGGCCAGGAACGGCGGCCAAGATGTCACGTGTCTTAACTTGACCCTCAGAGCCGGCTTGTCAGGGAGCTGACTTTTGCACATTCGCCCCACTTTCCAGATGAGGAAATGTAGACTCAGGAGCCAGTTGGCATATCAGATTCCCCACTGCTAATACCAGTAATATCACCATCTTCATGACTGCAGTAGCAAACATTTGTATAATGCTCACCGTGCATCAAATAAGATTCAAAATGCGACAGTTACATTCCCATTCTATTTACAGATGAAAATTGGGGAACTCTGCCCAAGACTGAAATTGGGTCTGATTCCATAGTAATGATGGTAACAGTGAGATTCACCACTACTGTCAACATAATTGCAAACTTGTATAGTACTTACCCCATGTTAAAAACACAGTTCAGCTAGGCATGGTGGTGCACGCTTGTAATCCCAGTACTTGGGAGGCTGAGACTGGAGGTTCCGAGTTTGAGGCCAGCCTCAGCTACTTAGTGAGGTCCTCTGCAACTTAGTGAGACCCTTTTCACAATAAAGAATAAAAAATAGGACTGGAGGTGTAGCTCAGAGGTAGAATGCCCTTGGGTTCAATCCCCAGTACCGCAAAAAAATAAAAAATAAAAATATAAGAATAGAAAACACAGTTCAAAATGCTACACCTACAGAAACAATTTCTTACAACATCTAGGAGATGTCTTTTCCTTTTCTTTCCATTTTACGGATGGAAAAATGTGGACTTGCGGAGGTTGCAGACCTTGTGCAAGGTCACCCAGTTACTAAGCAATAGAGCAGGGTTTCAGAACCTGGAATTTAAGACTCCACAATGGTATTATTAACAGGGGTACTAATAATCCTCCTTGGGATTTTTATGGTCACAGCTATGGCACAAATACTTATTTAACCCATACTATCTATCAGGCAAACACAACAGTCCTATGTGGGAGTGTGGTGGTTCATTTTATGTGCCAGTGAGGAGCGTGTTTCTGGATGAGATTAACATTTAAATTGGTGAGTGTTGAATAAGCAGGTTGTGTTCCATCAAGTGGGTGGGCCTCATTCAATCAGTTGAAGGCCTGCTAGACTAAAAAGACCTGCTCCCCTGAGCAGGAGGGAATCGTCCCTTTGGCTGCCTTTGGTCTTGGTTTGCACCCTCTGCTCCCCTGAGTCTCCAGCCTGCTGGTCCACATTGCAGCCTTTGGACTTGTCACTTGCCATAATCACCTTGAGCCAATCCCTTCTACTAAAGCTCTAGACACATGCTATTGACTCTGTTTCTCTGGAGAAACTTGACTGATAGGTAGGTGTGCTGCTTATGATCAGCCCCATTTTAAGTGTGAGAAAATGCAGACCTGGAGATACTCAATGGCTGGCTCAGAGCCACCTACCTACTCAGTGACACCATGAGGGTGGAAAGTCAGCCACCTGTCTCTACAGTCTGTGCTTCCATGTGGTGCTCTCCAGAGCTCTCTGCTTTCTCCACCGCTGCTCCTTGTACAGTTCAGGTGACATGAAATCAGGCGATCTTTCAAGGTAGGAGAAGTTGCCAGCTGCGGGCTCCTCCCCTACCCAATGGCCACTTACTCTACCTCTCCTAGATCTCCCCTGTCACCAGGAGACATTGCTCAACATTTGAGAGATCAAAGGCCAGAAGACCCACCACCTTTCCCTGGTATTGTCATGTTGATTGAAAAAGGATTGAATTAGCACTTTTCATTTTCTCCTAAATTAGAAGCAACTGCCTTGCCCACCCCTACCTTCTGCCCTCACACATACTTCGTGTTAAATACAGCATGTTTGAAATAATTGGACCTCATGAAACTTCGCCTCTAAGTTTCTCACCTGGTAAAAATGCATAAGCATGAGCATGGTTATTGTTCTAATGGTTTGAAGCCTTGCCCTGATTTCAGCAACTCCTATAGTCAAATTTCT
The DNA here is from genome assembly GCA_004027655.1 of Graphiurus murinus. NCBI lineage: Eukaryota > Metazoa > Chordata > Mammalia > Rodentia > Gliridae > Graphiurus > Graphiurus murinus. The sequence continues at coordinate 79,885 of PVLC010003098.1, forward strand.
ATCTTTTTGTTCATGAAACATTTCACTGATAGGAAAAACGCTCTTGATACTCTCCGATTCATTTCACTTTTGCCAGATTGCTGTGAATACTGGTATCTCTTTGGACCATCCAAAGCATATTCTCTTTTGGTGGTTCATCTTTCACATAATTTCCAAACAAAACGACAACACAGACAAAAGCAGCACAGAAACATGCCACGGGGACCAGGTATTGAGGGAGGGGGGAAAGGCATTGAAACAGACCTAAACAGAAATACAATGGATTTATTATATGAGCCTTCAGCAGCAAAGAAAAAAGAAAAAAGCAAGGTTAGCAAAAGAGGGAAGGGAAGCAAACCGCCTAACAAACTGCACAGTGCCTAAGGAAATGGTGTTTTCTTTGCATGCATCAACATATACTCAAAGAATATTTCCCTACGAGGGTGTCATTGCCCCACTCGCTTCCTGTTTACAGTTCTATGGAAGAGAAGCTTTTAAATCCATTTGTGGTCCCCCTGGGAGTTACCAGGAGGAAGGTGTTGCGATCAAGAAGGAGATGTTCAGCCTCTAAGACAAGGGTATGGGAGCTGCAGCCTCATCCTGAGCCCACTCTCAATCTCCAGCCCTGCCTGGCTCAGCCTTCTCTGACCTCTTAGTGACAGCTGCAAACTGTGGACCCACACTGGCCAGTCTACTGTGATAAGCTCCTAGAAGACAGTCTCTTCCCATCTTGGATGTGTTATCACAAAGAACATAGATGTCAAGGGAAAAAAAAAAGTTCCAGGAGCTTCTAGTCTAACCAGATTCTAAGGTCTCGTGCCCAGGGGAAGATTCCTATTGCAAGTCTATATCCTGCAGTGCAATTCTGAGGTCAGGGATTGTCATTCGAGTGTTGCTGAGGAAAGCCAACCTAAACATGGAGAAAGGGTAGGGTCTCGGGTAATAACAGATGAAGGGGACAAGACACTGGGCTTTGCTTATAGGTTTATGCTGGCTTCCTTTCTTACAATTCCAGTCTCCCCCATTCCTGCCTCCCTGTATCTGCTCCCACTCCTCCCCCTAACCCAACACCCTGGACTGTTCACCTTGAAGATCATCACTTGCACTGGGTCTTCCCTGTTATCCCCGACCTAGAAGGACCTTGTCTGAGCTCCATGGCTCATGTGGCTCACACCATCTCTATCATTCAACTCAATACTTTTAGGTAGATGCTGTCTGGTAATCCCCCCTCTCCCCAATGGTTTCATGCACAGAGGTCTCTGTTAGTCAGCTGTTCATCGCTGTGACCGAAATACCTGACAAGGAAAGGTTGATTTGGGGGTCATGGTTTCAGAAGTTCAGTCCATGGGTAGCTGTCTCCAAGGCAGAAACAGGAGGCAGGGTGTGGTGGAGGAGAGTCTTTCTCTAGGCAGATGGCATCCAGGAAGCAGAGAGAGGGAAAGAGGACAGATACAGTCCTCAAGGCCTTACCTTTCCAGTGACCCACCTCCTCCAGCCATGACCCTCCTCTGAACCTTGCTGCTCTGGTGACCAGGCTTCAACAAACACATGAGCTTTTACAGAGCCAAACCACAACGAAGGTCTTCTCTACCAAGTAATATTCCACACACCTTGAAAGAACGATCTTGCCATAGACTTATGGGACAGTCTGTCCACCCTCGCTAGATCTCATACTTTGGTGACTTCGAGAAATTCTTGCTGAGAAACTGCTTACTTCCTGTCACCTCCATGCCTCCCCTTCCATGCTGCATTCCTGACCAGTCAACACAAACACCCGAGGTGTCGCTTCACATAAACACTGTGATGTGAAATAGGGGACATGGGGAGAGAGGGCTTGTCGTTGCTCAGGATTCTTGGTTTGTTTCTTGGGTACAGAGACAGAAATGACTGCCAGGGTTACCTGGCCAACTTTGGGATCATGAGATGTCCGCAGACATTTTGTTCGGGCTCTGAGAGAATCTTGCACACAGGCAGAGGAATGCTGAGATGAACCAGGCCTCATTTTAATAAACACGGGAGACGTGAGATGAGCAGGACCCGGGTGATGGAAGAGGTGATATTGAATTTCATTTCTCAGCTGTACGCTAGGAAAAGAAGATCATGCTGGGGCAGGGGGGTGGAGCTGTGGAAATCATACCTAACCACCATATTGATAAGGGTGGAGTCTGGTTGGAAACCTACCACTGAGGTTCAGCGAGCTCCTGAGATGAGATTTCTACGTTGCTGGTTGCGTCTCCTTTAAACAGAAGTGGGGGGATGGGATGTTGCTCTGGCTTCCATATTCATCTTGCTTTCTCTCTACTGGCACCTGCTAATGTTACCTGGCAGAGTCATAGCCGGCGCCGAGCACCCTCCCACCCACACCCCCAAGTTTATTTATTGTGGCTATTTTACCAGCTATTGGCTCAACACACTCCACTCAAATATTCATCATTTAGCTCTCTGGGTAAATCGTATTTAATCAGCACAGGAGAGAAAATAGCATAATTATAGATGCCGGATGCCATTACACTCAGAAGAAATTAAACCCTGTCTCAAGCCGACCAGCGGTTGCCGTGATTGCATCACTGCTGGGGTTACAGAGAGGTTAGTGGCCATTCGGGGCCAGTGGTACCTTGTAGGCTGCCTGACCCAGATGAGCCGTAAGGGGACCCACTCGTGCGCACACACATCCCCAGCATCAAAAACTCATCAAACGGCAGCCAGCCAATTAATCTTTTATTGTTCTAAGAGTGTGATAAATGAGAGGGTAATAAAGCAAGGTTCATGCATGGGGGTGCAAGGGTGGTAAATAAATGGGCCTAGATAATTCCAGGCCCGAAAGCCAACAGAGGGAATTCCCTTTCTTCATCTTTTCCAGAGCACTTTCTGCCAGTGGCCTTGTGTGATGTTGACAATTAAGGGAACGGAGGAAGGAAATCTTTACAGCGAAGTCAAAGCACCCACTGGGACTCCGTGAGTCCTTACAGGGAATCCTCTCATCCACAGAGGATGCAAAAGAAAAGGCCAACCCAGAGGCCCACTGAGCCCTGGTCTTTAACCATAAGTAGACTTGACCATCTCCTGCTGCTGCTGAAGTTTCCACATCAGCAATGCTAATAAGCTGTTTTCTTTTGGGGAGATGGATACGGGGGGGGGGGGGCAGTTGCAAAGTAAAACCCCCAGCAGTAGTAGAATATCAAAGCCCTACCTGTGCTCTGCGTGTGGAACCGGGCTCCTGGGAAAAGCTGGGACCTTGGGGTCAGATTCCTTCTAGCCATTCACAGCCCAGCCTCTTCCCTCACATACCCAGGGCCACCTGCACTTGTCCAAGTGAGAGCAGAAGAGCCACCTCTAATCTTACCACACAGCTTCTCTCCCCTGGACCTAAACACCAGGTCAGGTGGCCTATCTGTGGTGAAGCACTGTTTATGGAAACGCAAAAATGTCCAAAGATGCAATTATGCAATTACGCTTTACTTATTACTGTTGGGTGACTGTTTTTGCTGTCTTCTCCCCCTTCATATATATATACATATGTATATATATGTGTGTGTGTATATATATATATATATATATATATATATATATTTTTTTTTTTTTTTTCCTTTTGGCTAATAATGCTTCTGAGGTTTGGATAAGTAACTAAGAGGAAGGAGATCTCCTTCTGGTCCATCCTGCTGCCGACAATTAAGAAACCTCAAAGTAATTTTTGAAAATGTCAGCGTCTCATTTAGCAAAAGGATAAATAATAAATGAAGCGTAATCACTGTCCTGTGCTGGTGGTACGGCTTCGCGGTGTCATTAGTAAACTAACGGTATAATATCTTTGTGTCACAGTTTAATTATATCTTGTAATTAGTTTCAGCAATGGATTGCATGGAGTCAGGCCCCCTGAGCTAAACAAAAGGTAATAGAACTTTCAGCGCCCTTGCATAAATCAATTATGAAAGTGTCCTGCGTTATTCGAAGCTTGTTTGCTGTAATTTTATGCACAAAGCCGAACAGGGGCCCTTGTTGCCCGTGGAGGGCAGTTTGCCCCACCCACTGCTAGCATGCAGCTGGGCCTGTGGCCAGGCTCACATGCAGCCTGGTCCTCCCGTGTGTTTCTTAGCACCAGCTCAGCAGCAAACACCATGGAAAGGGCTGTGAGCTGAAGGGGAAGGGAGCCATGGAGGGCGGGGGCAGGGGACGCAGAGGACCCGGGCAGGTAACAGATGCGCTCTGTGCAAGAGAGCAGGGAATCAAACGGGAAAAAGATGTGAGGGTCTGGGAGAATGATTCTTTATGCTTCCAGGAACAAAGATGAGAAGGTTAGGAGCATGAAAGGCCAAGCAACGTTGATGAATATGGGCAGGCGGACACGATACATGTCCCTTTATCACCCGTCCTTTCAAGAGCCCTGCTCTCCCCACGCGGCTGGAATTGGAACCCTCACAGGCGACTTGGCAATAGGGAATGGGGAAGGAGAATCCATGTCTTTAATTGGGTCTAATTCGGGTCCTACCGAGCTCAGAAACTGTAAAGGGCTTCCGAGCGTCGTCCAGGGCTTGCTATGGTCACCAGGCCCAGATGGGAGAGTCCCGCAGTCCCGCTGGGGGGAGCTAAGAAGAAACTCAGGGGCGGGGGGCTGGTTGAGTCCCAATGCCACCAAAACGTGTGATCGTCTCCTTTTTGATCAAGCTGTAAGGCCTGGCAGAGAGTGGGGGTGGGGCCCGCATTCAAAGTCCTCATCAAGTCCTCTTTGAAACGAAGTCTAGTGCCACGCTGGCCTTTCTGTTTATACAACAATTTACAGGTTTAAATGAAACCCTTGCTTGAAAAAGCAGACTGAATCCTCCCATTGTGAGCACTTCAGCAAATTTAACAAAAGAAAGAGCCCAGGCAGGGAGAGAGAGAGAGAGAGAGAGAGAGAGAGAGAGAGAGAGAGAGAGAGAGAGAGAGAGAGAGACAGGAGAAAAAAAAAAAGTCCAGTCTTCAGACTGGTGTGCTGCAATCTGGCTGGTTGCTATGGTGATGTGATGGCTTGTTCACATGGCAACATACCTTAGGTCCACTATTAAAATGATGAGAGTGAACTCAGTTGCATTAAGGAGAGTGTGCTGTATGCTAAAGCGAGTCTTTATCTCCAGAGAGCGCTGGACAGAGACTAGCATCCAGTACAAATGAGGGAGGAAAGGAGGAGGAGGAAAAGGTTGGAGGTCTGCGGCAAAATCGCAGGGATACAATAACCGGGAACAGAAAGATCCTCAGCTCTGTATCTCCATCGAGGGCCCGAGATTCAGAAGGTGGACAATGAGTTTTGTTTGCTACAGGATTTATCATCCAAATCGGCTCATCAGGCTAATGACTCCCTTATTTAAAAAAGCATATTCCAAACGAACCTGTTCTACCTTGGCCCTCGAAAACATTCCTGGTAAACTAAACCCAACCCATGAGCTGCTGCAGTAATGAATAGTGGAGCCACCGCCACTTAAATAAAATACTCAAATAACAACGAGGGTGGTAAATTACACAGCATTTATTTATTGAATATAAAAGTCCATTGACAGCCACAGATCCACATCATATCACATTAGACCTGGTGGGGAGCATTTCCTTTGGAAATCTGGTCTCATGTTTCCTTTAACACAGTGACAATTTTTCCTCCTACTGACGTTGAGAGGGTGGTGATAATTCTGTAGATATTATCCCAACAACCCTTCCTACCCACCCGGGCTGGATTTTTGTTTGCTGTTCAGCGAGCGCTGTTGTGGCTTATGTAAGAGACATCCAGGGAATTACAGGGCTCTATAACCCCACTGTGGGCTCCGAGTGATATTGTAAGCCATCAGTGGGATGTCTGAACCCCAGAAATTCCCACCTCCCCCATACTCACCCTGCCCCCCCCCATTCCCACCTGTCTATGTTGGCTCTGCTTTATTTGAAAATCTCATTACCATAAAGTGAAGTGAAGCCCTTAGAAGCCACAAACATCTCCTGGCTTGCAGACGTGGTAGATGAATTTGGTATCGCCATGATTTTTTTTAAGAACAATTGCCCCAAAGTCAGAGGGGTCAGTTGTATGTGTCAACCACTGACTTGAGATCGACTTTACATTGATGTTGTAGGTGCACAGATGCCAGCTGAGGGACCTGCACCCCAGGAGCTCCTGTCCTGGCACAGGAGAGGGGACACAGAGCTCTGAGGCCAGCAAAAGGGGCTGAGGACCAGGACAGAGAGCAAAGCCAAAGCCTAACACCACTTATAAATTGCCTTCTCTCTACTCCTAACTCTGCATTTCTCCTGAATCCTGGGCTGCAGAACATAGCTTCTTGTTGTCGTTGCTACTAGGAGCGAGCTCAGGGATATTGTACCTCTGAGCTATATCCCCAGCTCTACTTTATTTTTCACTTGGAAACAGTATCTCACTTAGTTAAGGAGGCCCTCCCTAAATTGCTGAGGCTGCTTGCAAATCCGCAATTCTCCTGTCTTAGCCTCCCAAGTACTAGGATTACAAATGCGCACCACCACACCTCACCAGAGCGTTGCTTTTTGATATCTTCTAGGGTTCCAAGACATATTCTGGCTTCTTTCTGAGTCTATATTATTAGACCCAGGACAGGGGAAGCAGAGATTAAGGACCTGAACTTTGCACTAGAGCCTTGCTGGGTGACCTCTGAGCCTCAGAGAAGCCTGATCTGAAATCTCAGAGATTTCTGATCTGAAAGGAGGTCAAAGCAGTATCTCACCTCCTTAGATTTTTGAGAGAATAAATGAGGTAACAGTTGTAAAAACATATATTCAATTCAGGGCATATATATCTCATGAATTATTGTTATCTCTGTGGCCCTCGCCAGTCTATGTCAGACAGTGCTATATGTCATTGCACTTTTAGCAACTGAGAAAGAATATTCTTCAGGATGCTCAGCTCTTGAATGATGGCAAATGGCATTTTCTTCTGTTTTGGAAGAGTCCAGAGCAGAACAAAGCTCAGATGTGTTCATTCTAGAACCTTCTTCCCTAGATGCTGCCAGAGAGGCAAGCTTGGCATGCAGCTCAATTTGCCTTCTTCTGCTAGATGCTTTTCTTTTTGTGTTATATTTTGACTACTGACAAAAATACCAGCTTTGCCCCTCTTCCCCCAAATGGTGAACGGGCATTTGTAAACTGTATGTGGAGAGAGAAAGAGAGAGAGAGAGAGAGAGAGAGAGAGAGAGAGAGAGAGAGAGAGAGAGAGAGAGAGAGAGAGAAAGAGAAAGAAACCTTCTGGTGTCTATCAACTTTCCATGACAGCTGCACTCATGTTCCCTCCTGAGGACCAAAATAACTACAAAGTGTACGAAATCGTTAAGCACATAAAAATCCCGGAGGTAGAGGCTGAGAATAAAACTCGTGATTTCCCAACCAAAAGGCATCAAAGCCGGGCCCTTACAGTTCATTTGCTTCCCTCTGCTCCGTCTGACTTTGCTCTGTAAGCAGGCGGCATCAGGCCCCCCTCGCCCCCCACCTCCCCGACACACAGCTAGGAGATGGAGCTAGGCTGGGCCCCTGCCCTGCCTGGTCCTCCAGTCTGGTATGCATAATAAAAACACGGGAGCATGGGGGAGCCCAGATACAGATGAAATCAGCCAAACAATGCAGAAAAGCGAGGAGGCATTCGAATCCTCATGACTATTTTTTTTTTTTTTGTAACTTATGATATATTTTCCACACATTTAATGGTAAGGCAGCTTGGTTTCAAGAAACTTTCTCATATCAATGTGCCATAACAGAGTAATAAGGTTAGGAGACATGTCTTGATGTATGGTCCCATCAGGTAGAATGATGATAGAAAGACACTGTGTTGTGATATTGAAATCTGAATGAGAAACTTTAGAAAGGAATGTTTGGTTGCTAATTCTCCACATCGAGTGCAGAAATATTCCTTATCATGTGGGGAGGGCTGCTCTTTGCTTCTAATCTTCTCCAGTAGTCTCCAACTTGAAATGTGTGTTTTATAAAAAAACCACAACATAAAGTACTGAACTCTACATGTGTGCTGAGAGTATACCAGGGCAATCCAGCAATGGAGACCATCATAAAGCGTGTCTCTACACTCATTCATTCTCTATTTAATGAGCTCATATTTATAGAATCTCAAGTTCATTTCAAAGCACTAAGAAGTAGGAAAAAGAGTTTCTACTTTCTAGGAGTTTAAAACTTAATTGGAAAATAAGACACCCATATGTGAAAAGCAAGACATTTAAGAGAGCAAAGCCCCAAAAGGTACAGATTAGAGGTTGGCAAACCACAGATACTGGGACAAAACTGGATTGCCTCTTGTTTTTGTAAATAAAGTTTTATTGGAACACAGTAATGACCTTTTGTTTATACACCATCTATGGATGTGTTCTTCCTGCAATGCCAGACAGGAGCTGTTGCAAGAGAGATCATAGAGCCTGCTTAAAATATGTGTTGATTAGCCCCTTCCAAAAGAATTTGCCAGTTCCTGGTCCAGATGTTCAGGTTCCAGAAGGAGCATGATCATGGTGGCTGGGGGTGATCATGATAGGATAATGGAAGGGATGGCCCTTCAGTAGGGACTGGAGGGACCCAGACACACTGAGAAGAAGGGAGAGGGCATTTTTGGTGGGGGAAGTAACATAGTCAAGAGCACAGAAGGAAGAGGCAGCATCCTTGTTTGTAGGACTGTAAGAAGAACCAGGTGGTCAGAGCAGCCAGTTTCACTCACATCAGTCTATAGGAAACATGTCTGGAGAAGCAGGAGGCAGACCAAAAGAATGTGGGGTTCCTGAAGCTAAGAAAGGACTGGGTTTTCAAGGAGTGAGGGGGGAAGGGAAGCCTACAGTGTCTGGTGCTACAGTTCGGCAGAACGAGAACATGGAAGGCAAGGGAGTAAAAGGATAGTAAAGAAATGGACGCAGTCAGTGTGGACCACCTGCTCAGCAAATGTGATAGAGAATGAAGGAGAGACACAGGTTGATCATCTGAGTAAAGGAAGAGCCAAGTTCAGAATTTGCTAGGTTAGGAGAGATTGTGCAGGCCTTAAGGTAAAAGTGGGACAATAGAGAGGCACTGAGGCCAGAGGGAGCTGGAAAATAAGGGGAATCAGGAAGGAGGGTCACTCCTTGCTTCTAAGACCAGCAAAGACTCAGAAAGGCCATGTTGACTTGTGGGTAGAAGACTGGATAAGCCAGACAATGTGCCCTGAGGGCCTCCTTTACTTCATGAAAGGTATCAGCTGATAGCAAAGGTGATAGGCAGAGCTGGTGTTAAGGGGATGGGCAAGCAAATACAAAGGCTCTTGAAGTGGTGCAGAATCCCTCCACAGGGGTGGGGTGGGGGGTGTGGGGGTGTGGGGGCATGTCTGCCCTAGGGAACTAGGAAATAAGGAGAATAAGGAGGGAGGGTCACCCTCTGCCTCTAAGACCAGTGAAGAGTCAGGAAGGCCAAGTAGGCATTTGGGTAGAAGACTGGGTAACTTTTCTCAGCGAGGGTCCATGGTCTGGGCCCAAGTGTGTGGTAGAGCTGGTTCAGGTTCATATTGGCCCAGAAGGAGGTCCGATGGATGGAGGCATCTATAACATGTATGAAGACTGGAGGGGCTACCAAGATCTAAGTGTGGTCAGATTGGATCCGATGGACTGGGTGGACAGGAGAGGACTAATACTCAAGGTAGCAACTGAGCCAGAAATTCATTAAGGGATGAAGGCTTGATATAGTTGCTTATTTTTTCCTATCATTTTTATTCTTGGGTGTCAAGAGGCTTAGTCCATTCTCTAATCATCAGGGATAAATTGATGGTGGTCTGTTTTCTGTTGTAGGCTTGTTGAATTATTGATCTTTGAGAGTGGCAAGCACCACCACAGTTCATCAACATCCGTTCTCCTTGATTTCTAGACACTTGAAGAGTTGTACCTCCTACCTACCTTGAAGCAAGGCATGGCCATGTGATTTTATTTGGCCAAGGAAATGTGAATGGATGTGACCCATGTCACTTCTGGAATGGATGATTTAATTTGCAGTATGACACCCTCCAGAACTCTTTATTCCTGCTGTGGCGGTCACGGAGGAGACCTTGCATTGAAGTGGAAGGAGCCAGGATTGATCACTGTGGAGTAAAACAGCCCCATGAAGTTGCTGGGATTCTCATCAGGCTTTGAGTGTAGGAGATCTTATTGATTGAATTGTACCCATTCTCAGATTCATTTACTGAAGCCCTCAACTCACAAACTCTGAATGTGACTGTGTTTGGATACAGGACCTTTAGAGAGATGATTACATCAAGACATAGCCAGAGCAGGCCTTAATCCAATATGACTGGTGTCCTTATAAGAAGAGGTAATCTGGATACACAGACACCCATGGATATGTGTAGAGGAAAGACCATCTGAGGACACATGCAAGGTGGAAAGACAAGGAGATATGCCTTAGGAGAACCCAAACATGCTAACACCTTGATCTTGGACTTCTAGGATCTAGAGCTGTGATAAAACAGATTTATATTGCTTATGTTGTCCAACCCATGGTGTTTTATTATGGCACCACCAGTAAAATAATATAGGAGACAAACATTTTTTCTATTAAACTACCAAGATGTTGGGCTGCTTGTTACCACAGCACAGTCTTACTCATCCTGATCAATACAATAGCATCTTTTAGGGTAGGTGGCAGGAATTAGCTTTCTAAAGTGATAACATCTGAGAGTTGAATGGCAAGCAGGTACTGACTATTGGAGAGCCTAGAAGAAGATTCAAGATGGATGGAATAGCTAGTACAAAATCCTTGGTTAGCTTGTGATGGGAAAAGAGATGAAGACAAGAGGGAGAGCAGGCTAAAGCCAGATCACACTGAAGAAGTCACAGGCCAGGTTAAGGAGCCTGGACTCAAGTTTACAAGCTGTAGGAAGGCATTATATGATTCTAAGCAAGGAATTAATAAGATCCAATGGAGTTTATTTTGTTTTTAAGATAGTTGCTCAGACTTGTGTGTGGAGATTGAGATACAGGAGGGAAGAACAGAATGAGGGTGACTTTTTCAGGCACACAGGCAAGAGATGCAATGCTGCCTTAATCTAGGCTACAGAGAAGCAGATGGAGTTGAGTATTCCGATGCCATTAGCTTCTTCGTTGGACAACTATAGATGTTAGAATTTCAAGTCTTTTGGCAATTTCATCCTTCTATTGACAGTGTTCATTGTGAGAAGATGCCAGAATTTGGGGTAGAGGGATGAGGTCAGTTTTATGGGGCTATCATGGATAGAGGAAACTGTATGACAGTCTCCACAAAGGGAACCAAGTAAGTAAAGTGGGCCTAGGAACTTTCTTGCAGAGGAAGAGAGACAAGAATGCAAGGATGGAAGCAGGAGGAAGAAAATGGTCCCACTGGTTTTAGGATGGGTATGTCATCAGCCATTACTGTCAATATTACATACCATGGGAAAGGCCATTGGTAGAAAGTATAAAGCTTTAGGAGGTGTATAAATTAGCGAGGCTCAGGAGTAGATCAGGCAAGATACAACATGATGGTTCAGTCTAGGATAGCTCTTGCAATCTTTACAGCTCTGAAGCGAGCCAGGCAGTGTCACTGTGATCTCAGGGTTTTCAATTGTTTCTACATATTTTTAAGGCTAAAGGCTTCACCATGGGTAAACATTAAGACAAAGGGCAGAGGGGAGGGGTAGCTCTGAGGAACAACAGGCAAAGCTTCTGCCTCTCCCTGCCTGAGTGCCTGCACAGCACCCAGACTCTGACTGCTTTTAACATTTTGGAAATTAATACCAGAGCAATTTTCCAATACTGTCCCATCACATTATGATTATGCTAAGAATCTGGCATTTGATTCTCAAAGCCATGGGGGTGCTGGAGCAAGTGTGAGGAGAGAGAAGATTGCTTATATATGGGGAAACAGAAGGCAAGAAGCTGAATGACATGGCTACAGCCTCTAGGTCTGAAGTGTTGACAAAATCCGAAATATTGGGCCTATCTAATCTAATCACTTTATAAGAAGATTTTTTCTTCAATGCCACCTTTTTCCTACTACCATAGATAAATCTCAGATAATATTTCATATCATATGGAAAGGCCATTCAAGAATTTAGGAATCTGGAAGGAACTTAAATGGCAGGCCAGAAGACACTTAGTCACAAGTGAAATCCTTGAAGTCCAGTAATGGTCTAATGTCTGACAGTTGGTGAATTCACAAATCCATGCTGAGCTGACATTCCACTTCTCAGTGCAAAGTGTGGTGTGTGCCTGTGACATTTAAAACTGGGGTTATAAAGGAATGGGGTCTTGAGACACACCACAACTCAGGGGACCTTGGAAACATTATGCTAAGTGAAATAAGCCAGTTGCAAGTGAACACATTTTGTTTGATTCCATTGATATAGAAGTCTAGAATAGGCAAATCTCTAGAAACAGAAGGTCTACTAAAGGTTGCCAGGGACAAGAGGAGGGAAGAAGAACAGGGAGTGAGCACTGAGTATGGGGTTTCATTTTGGAGTGACATAAATATTCTCAACTTAGACTGTGGTAATGGTTGCGCAACTCTGAATATATTAAACATTCTTGAATTTTATATTTTAACTGGGTGAATATTATGGTATGTGAATTATATCTCAATGAAGCTGTTAGCAAAAACTAAAACTACAGCTCCTTTGGGTCTTTAGCATACTAATTAACATATTAAAACACTCTAACACTCACAGACTTTGGAGATGGTGTAGCTGATTCCTTGGCTCAACTCATCAGACTTCATATTTTGACATCTTAGAGTTTAACATGCATTTATGGTTCTAAAGAACTACAGCGGGACTTAAACATGCATAGGGAAAAGAAAGTCCTGCTCCAGAGAAGATCCTGTCTCATAAAGTCTCTCTAACACACTTTGTCTAAATAACACAAAACAGAACATTTGGCAAGGAAGAAGCCTGGACAAACGTGATGTTTTGCAACTGGCTTCTTTCATGTAACACGATGTCTTCATGGTTCCTCGATGTTGAAGCATATATCAGGACTTCACTCCTTTACTTGGGCCTTAATGCTCAAATGATCCTTGGTTTTCATTTATTGGCCGAGTCATATTCTAATAATAGTCGAGCTGTTATTAGAATTCCCTAAACACACTCCTGCCCCTCCAAGAGTCAGTGCTCAACTAAACTACCCTCTTCTATTCCCTCCCCAGCTTCCTCCAGAGAGGACCAAGGCCTGCCATTTTACAACATTGATGACACATGGTTGGATCAAACCACAGGTTGCACCAGTGTCCCTCCATCTGTGATAGCCATTTTACTAACATGTTTCCTTCTAAAGGCAGCAAACTGGTTTCCCTTTCCTCCCTCCCTCCCTCCCTCCCTCCCTCCCTCCCTTCCTTCCTTCCTTCCTTGCTTTCTTGCTTGCTTCCTTCCTTCCTACATTTTTTTTTTTGGTACTAGGAATTGAACCCAGGGGTGTTCTGCCTCTGAATTAAACCCTCAACTAACTTATGTTCTGCCTCTGAATTAAACCCTCAACTACTTATTTTGAAATTAGATCTCACTAAGTTGCTGAGGCTGGCCTCAAACTTGCAATTCTCCTGTCTCAGCCTCCCAAGTACTAGGATCACAGGTGTGCACCATCACACTTGGCTTGGGCTTCCCCTTTCTGAAGACCTAAAAGAGAATACCAAGATTCAGGAAGTGTCTTGCCTGACTATTTGTGAACATTGCTTTTATGTCGAGCTTAGATCTGGTGGGCTAGTGTTTCAAATGCTGAGCTGTCCTGCATAGACTCCTCATGACTGATCACGAGTGCAATCTCATGTGCTTTCCATGTGTGGTTTAACTGAATTTTGTGCACTGTGGACTTTCTCTCATTTACCCCTGGGGACTCTTAGGACCTGATGGCCTTACCAGCATGGAATGCCCCAATACCTTACAGATTTATAAAACCCCAGAAAATGGACTGTTGGGGGCACGGTGAGCATAGACCCAGCATTTAACCTCCTTTAGTAGTCATCAACCTTTCAGCTCAGAATGAGGGAGGGGCACCAGCTAGAATGCTGAGCCAGTTTTACCTTTTCATATGCTTTTTTTTTTTAATTTTTAAAGGCAGAGTGCCTTAGGGTCTTTTAACAATGATATCTTAATAAATTATTTAGAAAAGAAAATAGAGCTCCAGGTCCATTTATAGTGCATATTATTATCATTTGACAGTACCAGATCTTCAACAGAGAGTACAGAAAGAATAGAAACTGGAGAGGTACTGGTTGCATAGTAACCCAGTTTAAAAAATCTTCCCTGGATACCTACTGGTGAATATAGGTAAATCTGGTCAATTACAGGAAGTAGTATTTGCAGCATCTGGTCAGTAAAACATCACCGTTTAAGACCATGTTCCACAAAACATTAATAGTAGCCATCTTTTTTAAGAGTCCGCAATATGCCAGGTGTGTTGATGCATATCTAGAATTCCAGTACTTGGGAGGCTGAGACAGAAGCATCACAGGTTCAAAGACAGCCTCAGCAAGCGAGTGAGACTCTCTGCAACTTAGAGAGACCCTGTTTAAACCAAGAAACAAACAAACAAACAAACAAACAGGCTGTGGTTGTATCTTGGAAGTAGATTGCCTCTGAGATCAATCCCCAGTACCACACATCCACATAAAAAATTAATTTGAAAAAAAATGTGATATGTGATTTAGAATTTGCATTGATTAACTCAATCTTTACCAAATTTTGGCAAGGCAGGTATTATTTCCTACAGGAAAAAGAAGATTCTGAGAAATCCTACAACTTGCCCAATACTACATGGCTAGAAATGAATGAAGGTAGGGTATGAATCCAGACCCGTCTGAATCCAGGGTGCTATCATGCTACCCTGCCTCCCAGTACACAGGCAAGCCGCACACAACATGGGTGGGTAAGAGGCAACTTGCAACAGAATTTAAGATAAGTGCTCAGAAGCATAAAACTGGGGTGGTTGCTGCAATACCAATTCCTTATGAAAATATTCCATTTGTTCCTTTATTGAAACAGACTAATAAGGGATAGGCTGAAAGCAAATATGAGCTGGTAGATATTTCATCTTTCTGATCTATGCAAAACCCATCCCAAGTGGACAGTGCAAATCTGGGCTGATTCTCCTTTCCCTTCCTCAGTGAATTAGCGCGCCAGTGGACTTCTTTGTCTTCCTGATATCTGGGGAGCTACACTAGTTCACTGTTTTGCTCCAGGACTGTTGGTAACAGGTGCATTCAGACTTTGCCATACACCTTTCACCGCATCCTTCCTTCTTGAAACCAGCCTCACGGTGGTACGCACGTGAGCCGACACAGAGTTAAAATCAAACCTTTGCAAAGGGCAGAAGGGTCAGTTTGTGCTCTTCTGTTTTGATTTCTAAATTTAAGGGCGATGAACTAGATTCACCTCTGATGTTTTATTGCGGGTTCTACAATTCATCCTGCTTTTAGCAAGTGGTTCTGCTTCGCACTGGGGAAGGGGAGGGGGTGGACTTTGAGGATTTTAGGTAGAGTGGGCGGTGTTGATGAAATATCTTCCTACCCTTTCCACCCTCTTGCTGGTGTCGACTGTATTTTCAAGTTTCACTCAATGATGGAGTTGTTTCTTAGCATCTTGTGCGCTTAGCCATTTAATTAAAGCAATCCATATTGAATTCACGTCCAGATGCCTTGACCGGCAGAGCCAGATCCTCATTGGCATGCCAGCTGCTCAAAGAAGGAACACGACCCCTTGCATACTAATCAGCAGAGGAGGTAGTGATTCATCAGCCCATGATACTGCTCCAGCATCTACAAGCACTTATGACATGTAATTGGTGGTGCATAAGCAAGCCAGGCCACATTAAAAACCCTACAGATAGTCAGAGATAAAAATTAATGACTTTTGCTTTGTGTAATCCTGCATGCCTTGGTGGGAAAGGGAGGGGGGTGGTGGGGATTAATGGGCAAATCTAAGTAGGCACCAAGGAACAAAGGCTTTCCCGGCCTTGTTTACATATCGAACAATAAAAAACACAAGTGACAAGTTATGGGAAAGGCGAGTGTGAATTTTCGGCACGAGTGAGTTGAAAGACTGCTCGCAGTTTATCATGGATTCCAAATTTCCATATTCATTATTCCAAAACAAACGTCTTCAGTGGGCTCTTCTGGGACTGGCTGGAGCAGTTGTTGTTATTATCCATCTTTCACTGGGGCCAAGGTTGTCATGATTAGGGCCGGGCCCCGCTCACTGTTCCTGGCCTGCCCCAGCTACTCGGGGACACAATGCAAACCTTTGACAAGCCCAGAGGAATGTAACAGGGATCAAGTAGGGTCATCCTAAGCAGGCACTCCAAGAGGACAAGGAGCCACACGTCGGGCTGCCTGGGGGAAGACGGAGGAGAGAGTCTTGAGCCACCTACCGATGGGCAGAGGCAGCAGCCTAGGGGGCCCAGTAAGTAGCTGATGACCAGGAAGGAAGGGAAGAAAGGCAGGCAGAAGCAGGGAATGAACTGGATTTCATAATTAGTCTGGAAAGGTTAACGGATCTAGTTAGTAGGGTGATAGCATGCCGGCTTTGGTTCAGATGGAAATTAAAAGGGGGATTGGTTACATGTATGGTGAAGGAGAGTCCATAAAGCAGGTTGGTTAGTAGATAAGAAATGGAGCCAACAACTCATGTATGTGTTGGAGGACAGTATGACACATTGAGTATCACATGGGGACAAATGTCAAGGTATTGTAATCAGGATCTGCCTTGGTTGTTACTTAAGACAACCATGGATGGCCTGGCTGAAGTTTGGAAACAGGCTTGGGTGGGGAAGAGCTTGCAAGCCCATGGGTGGAGGTAGATAAGTTGAGCTAAAATAATCACTGAATAAGGGGGGGGGGTGGCAAGAGCGTGTTGGTGCGGGGAATTGGGGGAGGATGGGTTAGTATTAAAATATTTATGACTGTGGTTTGATGAAGAAGAGGGCGGTAACTAAAAGATGGACATTAAGACAACAGGCTTAAGACATACTGGTTTTCTGCACTGTCTGGCATTGTCTCTTCTGAAGGGTCCTCAGAGTAGCCTCAGCCCCACATCCCCCCTACCCTTCCCACCACTTTGGTTTTATTCTGATGAATCTCTATGATTTTTGTTTTCCTGATGGCCATGGAATATTTGTCATTCTTGGTGGCAAATCCATGGACAGCATTTGCAGAGATGGTATTCCAAGGGGGAGAAAAATGTCCAAGAGTGATCATTGGAAGGAAAGCATTCAGCATTCCCCAGTAAGATCAGGGAAGTACTTTGAATTGACCCATCCCTGCCTTTTTGCCTAGAGTTCTTTGTTCTTCTGTTCTCTTAGAAACAAGATCCACTATCTTATGTGGTTAAAAGGAGTAACTCTCCAACAGTGAGCATACCCAGAAGTCTTGGTATTTTCTATAGAGGATTGTGAGCTGTTGACACAGTATACTACACAAATGCGTATGCAATTTCTGCTATATTACAGTGATCTGAAACTGGAATGTTGTGTAGTAAAGATGTTGAAATTTGAGAACAATATTAGGGAGGGTTTTAAATCATGGCCTTTGTTTTCAATAGGTTGTATCTGAGATTTGGGGAAAGATTGCCATAACTAAAAACTTGGTTTGTGGTGGTGACTTTGATCTGAAAGAGAGGAACCAGGGTGACATGGGAATAGAGTGAGTAACACAGAGGTTCGAAGTCCTGTATCACATACTGGAAGGAATACAAGGTAGAAGGAAGCAATGACATCTTCTGAGATCTTGCCTACATTCAACTCTGTGCCTGCTATTAAGGGGCTTAGGACAACATGCATTTCACAAGGCCTGAGCTGTCCAAAATGCACAATGATTCTCTCTTGCTAAGGAATTCTTCTCTAGGAAGGGCTGGCTGGGAGGTATTTCTGGTATTCTGAACAATTTGACTACATAATAAAATCAGATTAAAAAAATCCCTGAAATTTGTAGAAATTAGAGTTATTAAATAAGAAATCATTGGGTGATAGAGATTATATATGAGGAATTACATGTGGGGAGAAAGAAACAATAGAACTGATGCTTTACCCTCTATGGAGGAAGAAGAACGAACCTAAACTGTTCATGTGCAACTAAATCACTTAGTAATATTACAGAGAACTAAGCTGCCACCCCTTTTTGTTCTGATGAAGAGGAACCAAGAAGCTTGGCTTGACCAGAAGATATTCTAGAGTACTTGCAGTCCCAAAAGACTGTATATCTTCCCAGTAACACCAGTCTTTGGTTAAACAACTACTACCAAACAGACAGACAAAAAACCACCACCAACAACAAAACCTTACTCATTTTCTTATTACCATTTCAACTTCATTCACCAAACAGACTTTCCTTGAATTTCTCTCAAGACTTATATCTGGTCAGGAGGAGAAACTAAATCCTTTGCTAGTGTTTGAGAGTATTAACTCCTCTAGATATAAAACAAACTTATTTGGTCCTGAAACTTATCAAAACCACAAGGAAAAATAGTGTGGCCATGATGTTAATAACATGCTTTGTGTTCTCTGTACACAAAGAGCTAACAGAACCACTGAAGTTCTTGATGAAGAATAGATTTTTTTGCAACGGGAGTGATGGCAAAGGTTTTTACAATTTCCAAGAGGGAGACTGAGGCATAGGGATAGGCAGTGATTTTCCAGAGGCCAAAATAGCAACAAACCTAGAAATAAATCCATGGTTTCTGTCTTGCCTGCCCTTTCTTTCTTCTCTCCCTTCCTTCTTTTCTTTCCCCATCCATCTGTTTTCTCCTCTGCATTTATTTAGTAGATATTTTTAGGAAAGAAAGAAGATTAAAAATGTATGTGATGACTGCTGGTGTTCTGAAGATGGTCTTCTTTAAGGAACAGTCATTTGATGGTGGGCATAGGATGAGTTGGCAGTGGGCATTACTGAGGGCATGTGTGGTGGGGGGGTCAGAGCTGTCCAGATTTTGAGGGAGTAACTAACAAGGGTCTTAAACCAGACCTACATGGCAGAGGGGAAAGGAAAAGAAAGAGAGCAGAGGAGACAGCTGCTTAAAACAAAAGCAACAGGATTTGGCCACAGATTAGATGTGGGATGAGGGCATAGAGGGTTTTCACTCTGAATGACCAAGAAAATGATGGTCCCTTAAGGACAAATCGGGACACAAGAGGAAGAGTGACTGACTTCCGCCCTCCCTCTCTCTTGTGAGCTGAAGGTCCTGCTGTTCATGCAGGTGGGAAGCTTAGCAGGTAAAGCTGTCCTGAGGTCAAGTCTGGAGATGCCAATGGAGAAGAGGGGATGTACCCAGAAAAGTGTGGGGGAGAATGGATGGGGTGCAGTCAGAGAGAGAGAGGAACCGGCACCGAATAGAGCTCATGTTCTGAAGGTGGAAGGAGACAGCAGAGACAGAAAGGTTACCCCAAAAGGCAGGAGAACCAGGAGATTTGTCTCCAAAGCCAGAATAGGAGAGGGTTTTAAGAAAGCAGAGTAGGCCACTGAGGGTCAGCAGCTCTGTCTATGCCTCTCTGCGGAGAATAAGCCATAAGCTGCACAGGATAAGAAGGAGAAGAGGCTGTTGAATTTGTTGACCTGTGGGAGGGCTGTTCTCACCGAGGTAGGGACAGAGGACAGACTGCAGGGGGTTAAGGAGGGATGGTAAGGGCTTAAGGACAGCAAGAAGGGAAAACCCATTAACTACCCTAAATGCTGAGGACAAATAGAATAATACACTTACAGGCAAGAAGGAAACACAGTTTTGCCTCCAGGAGAGCACTTCAGGTCTCAAAAGTTAAGGAAGTGGGACCCTGTGTCTTTCCTGCTGTCAACTTCCGGTCCCCTGCAGCTCCCCCGGGTTGGTAGAGGGGCCATTGTTCTGCGGGCTCCTCAAAGGACCAGCAGAGTGGCCACTTGCGGTGGCTCTCCTTTGTGCTTGGAGAGATTAAAATCAAGGAGCTGAGGGCTTAAGAGGCTCCGGGACAGAAGCAGGGACAAGTGGAAGACTTGGGGCTGCCAAGTTTGAACCCAGCCCCTCCTTCCCCAACCCTAGTTCTGTGATCTCCCTTTCAATTGGATAAGGAGACCTCTTTCCCTCCTTTTCTTTCTTGTTCCTTTTTTGGAAGATGAATGCTTTCTGAATCTGCTTGACATAAGAACTTTTCTTTGTTCCACCCTGATGTCGATGGCTTGTTTTGTTCTTGACTTTGCTTGCTTCTCACCAAGGGGGAGGGGGGGAATCCCACCAAAAAAAAAAAAAAAAAAAAAAAAAAAAAAAAAAAAAAAAAAAAAAAAAAAAAAAAAAAAAAAAAAAAACAAACCACTAAACCCAGCAGCTCTATTCAAAGGAAGAAGTTGCAAGCAGTTAAAGGCAAATTTAATTAGCAAATGTGGAACTAATGATTATGTGACCAACCCACAGTTTTAAGCATATTAAGTGCTGAGTATTTTTCTGGGATAAGCAAAAAATATATAGTGAGCTTCATATTCCTAGGAGCATAAAGTAAATTTTAGTAAGGAAAGGGTGCCAGTTGTGATGATAACAACAATACTAATATTAATATTTACCAAGTGCTATTTGCTAGATCTTGCATCTTTTTTCCCCCCAGAAAACAAAGAAATTTGATAAATCAATGACAAGTTTCTCTTCTCTATGACTTACATTTACATTTTCTGGAAATGCTATAATTCTGAATTTGACAAAAACTAGAGTTGAATTGGAGATTAAAAGATAAACTGATACACACACACAGTAAAAGACTCATCTTTTCCTCTGTGTGACTTTTCCAAATCTGTCTAATATTACCAGAAACAAAGTTTTGGCTGCAGAGTATTTTTCCCACTTAATTGATATATTCTAATGAATTGATTAATTATCAATTGATTAATTTATATATAATCATGTATCACTTTAACATATGTTAAAACTCACATACAATTCTGATAGCTAATTCTGCTGTTAGTTGTCAATGAAGACTCAAGATCGGGGTATTGATGACATCCGTTCTGGCTAAATTTCATGCACTGGCTCCTAAATATACCAAAGGTTTCATCATTTGATTCACCATCATGGAGTTTTTGCAACTCTTGAAATGTCTGAGCCACATTCCTATAAACTGCGCATCACTGATTCTTTTCCTTCTAATTCAGTTCTACCTCTAGTCATCCACAGCGGTGTGTGTGTTCTGAGTTGTCTTAACAGCTGGAGATGAATCTATATGGATCCATACCCATAGGAACTTTGGAGACCACTTGTGTGCAGTGTGTGTGTGTGTGTGTGTGTGTGTGTGTGTGTGTGTGTGTTGTGTTACTGGGGATTGAACCCAGGGGCATTCTACCTCTGAGCTCTACACTCAGCCCTATTTTATTTTTGAATTGTGAAACAGGGTCTTACTAAGTTGCAAAGGGCCTCGCTAAGTTGCTGAGGCTGGCCGCGAACCTGCGACACCTCCTTACTCAGCCTCCCAAGTACTAGGATTACAGGTGGGCACCACCAGGCCTGATCACCTTCATGCATTTAGAGGGCTAGTTGGAGGCTGTGGCAGGTGGTGGAGAGGGAAGGAGCTAGCTCTCCACACCTACAAAACACCAGGAACCATGCAAAGGCACTGGGTGGTAATGATCTCATTTAATTTCCTAACAATTGTGGGTTAAAAATCTCCCACTCCCCAATGCAGAACCCATTCTTCAGCATCGTGACAATCTCATCCCCTCCACTCTGAAAGGTCCCAAATTTACAACTATAATTTCAAATTTCCTTTCCATCCTCCTCCCCCCCAAAAGAACCCCTCTACTGGTCTTCCTCAAGAAGTCCATATCCAGTCTTTACATCACCCACATTTACATTTTGGTGTCCAAAATGGCTTTCAGGTCCATCCTTCCTGTCTACATCACATGAGTGTGTCGGATCTTCCATTGCTCTCTATCATATCCTTTAACCCCTCCAATTAGTCTACTAGTTCTACTAAGCCCACAGCCAGGCTATGGTATCCAAAATTACGACATATTAGATTCAATACCATGAATTTTTCAACATGGAACTGCTTTTGTCTGAACCAGCAGCTTTATATGGTTCAACCCAAGGTATGCTTGTTTGTGCCTCTGTAATTTTCCTTAAGCATATTCGAAATGCCAGATTATGTTTCTGGGCTATCCAGTTTATTCTTCAGAGTCCAATTTTCAGTTTCATCTCTTCCAAAGAAGCCCTGGGGTGAAGAGTTCCACACTCCCATAGCGTGTTGCAACTTTTTCTTTCTCTTCCCCCATTCTCATTTGCCTCTTAGGGAAGTCATGGGTACCTCTCTCTTCCCCCCCTTATGTCCTCCAGCTTGAACTCCTGGGAGACAAGATCCTATCTCACTCACCTCGGAGTCCCCCACAGACTCTAAGACAATCTCTACACAGAGAAGCCACCAGCAGGGATTTGTCAAATGGACTTAATCAGTGGTTAATTGTCCCAAGCATATAGCCCTCTATTCTACTATCTAACAGTAGAGACATAGGTTTTATAAAGCCTATTCCTTGTTCTTTTTTTTTTTTTACAACTATTTATTTTTTTATTGGTTCATTGTAATTATACATCATAATAAGGATCAGAGTGATAGAAAACGTTTGTGCTTCCCTCTGGAACCCACACTGCTCCTTCTCCCTCCCCAAACATAATATTGAAATTGTTATTGATGACTTCTTATATGAACATAGCATTATTTGAATGGTTTCCTTCATCAAGTCTCCCCTTCCACCTCCCCATCCCCCCCCCAAATTTCCTTCCACAATTCTATTAGTATTTCTTATTTATCTGAAGTCCTTCTTGTTTCACAATTTATCTCTGGCTTCTATATATTAATGAAAACATAAGACCTTTCAGAGATAGAGAACAATTTTACAACCATTTCTTAAGGAAAACATCTCTCTCTCTTTCCCCCTCCCTCCCTCTCCCTTTCTTCTTCTTCTTCCTCCTCCTCCTCCTCCTCCTC
>PVLC010003099.1:0-102603 GCA_004027655.1 Graphiurus murinus
AATATGACACCATGAGCAGGAATCATAGGGAAGACTTGAGGGAAGTGAAAGATGTGAAAGATGCAATAATAGAAGTGAAGGCATCAATACAAACTATAAACGAATCTCACTATCAGGAATAATTACAATGCACCAATAAAAAAATTAATAAAATTTTTTAAAAATTATTGTTTTGCATGCTATCTTCTGATTTTTAAAATACTATAGGTCCAACGAGTAGGATTCCATGTTAAATTCAGTTCCCATGGCATTGTTTTTACTAGCTATTATGTATAGTCTAACGTGTGTGTGTGTGTGTGTGTGTGTGTGTGTGTGTGTGTTGTTGGGAATTGAATCCAGGGGCATTCGACTTCTGAGGCACATCCCCAGCCCTTTTATTTATTTATTTATCTATTGTTATTTATTTTTTATTTTTTTTTGAAACAGGGTCTCACTATAGTGCTAAGACTGTTCTTGAACCTATGATCCTCCTGTCTCAGCCTCCCAAATAGTGGGACTACAAGTGTGCACCACCATGCCCAACTAACACCTACCTTTGATAAGACAATCAGTAGAAGGTAAAGGTAACTCTGAAAACCACAGCAGCCAGATCTTTTTCTTTTTAATCAACAAGCACACACTTGAAGTATACAGCTTGTTAAGTTTTGATTTGTATATAGACCTATGAAATCATCATAATCAAGACAGAGTGAGCATATCCCCGAGCCCCAGCTTCCTGCACAGCCTCTGTGATCTCTCTGGTTCTTCTGCCTTTCCTTCCCCAACCCTGTTCCCAGGCAACTACTAATCTGTTTGCACTATTTCCTAATAGTTTCTGTACATGGAATCATCATACAGTAACAAAAAATTAAGTACTAAAAATGGGGTGACTTAAAACAACAGAATTGCTGGGCATGGCGGCACACGTTTCTAATCCTAGTACTTGGGAGCTGAGACAGGAGGAAGGCAGGTTCGTGGCCAGTGTCAGCTGCTTAGTGAGGCCCTCTGTAACTTAGTGAGACCCTGTTTCAAAATAAAGAATAAAAAATAGGGCTGGGGGTGTAGCTCGGAGGTAGAATGCCCCTGGGTTCAATCCCCAGGACACACACACAGACACACACACACACACACAGAATTGTATTCTCTCACAGTTTTGTAGGAGTAAGTCTGAAATCAAGGTGTCAGCGGGGCCTTGTACCTTCCCAAAACTCTGGGGACATGTTCTTCCTTGCTCCTTCTAGCTTCTGTTGGTCGCCAACAGTCTATGACATTCCTTGGCTTGGGACAGAATAGCTTTAATTAATTAATTTATTTATTCATTTATTTATTTATTGGTACTGGGGGATTGAACTCAGGGGCATTCTACCTCTGGGCTACACCCCTAGCCCTATTCCATCTTTATTTGTAAATAGATTTCACTAGGTTGATGAGAGTCTCACTACTTGCTTTTAATTTTTTAAAAAATTAAAATTTTTAAAAAATTAATTTTTGTGTGTGTGGTACTGGGGATGGAACCCAGGGGCCGTCTACCTCTGAGTTATTTTTTATTTGGAAATAAGGTCTTGCTAAGTTGCTGAACACCTCCCTAAGTAGCTGAGGCTGGCTTGGAACCTGCGATCCTCCTGTCTCAGCCTCCCAAGTACTGAGACTGCAGGTGTGCGCCCCCACGGCCAGCTGGGGCAGCATAACTTTCACTGCTCTCTCCGTCTTCACATGGGCTCTTCTGCTGTTCACCTCTGTAGTATCTTGAAGTCTCACTCTCCTTATAAGGACAGAAATCACTGGAGTGAAGGCCATCTCTAAACCAAGGTGACCTCCTCTCAACTTGCTGACATCTGCAAGCCCATATTTCTAAATGAGGTCACATCTGCACCTAAGGGGATTAGAACTTCAACATATCTTTTGGAGGGATACAATTCAACCCACAATAGTATTAAGCCTATAAATACTTTTTGCTTGTTGCTTGTTTTTGCTGGTTTCTCTCACTTAGAAATTATTTTTAGATTTACCCAAGTTGTTCCATAAATCAATAATACATTTCTCTTATTTTATGTACTTATTTGGGGTACTGGGGATTGAACTCAAGAGCATTTTACCTCCAAGCTACATTTTTATTTCAAAACAGGGTCTTGCTAATTTGCTGAGGCTGGCTGGCCTCAAACTTGAGATCTTCCTTATCTCAACCTCCCAAATTCTGGGATTACAGGTGTATGCCACCACACCTATCTAATACATCCCTCTTTATAGCAGACTAGTATTTCATTGTATGGATATGTCATTCATTAATTAAGTTATTGCTGGATATTTGAGTTGTTTTTAATTTAGGACTACCACAAATAAAGTTGCTACAAACATTTGCATACAAGTGTTTGTATTCATGTAAACTTTCATTTCTCTTGGGTAAATACCTAGAGAAGGAAATGCTGAATTACACAACAGATATATATTTAGCTTTATAAGAAATTGTCACACTACTTGCCAAAGTGATTTTATAACTTACCTTGTTATACAAGTGTATGAAAATTCCAGTTTCTCGCCAACACTTGCTGTGGTTAGGTCTTTTTAACTTCAGCTAATCTAAGGGCAAAATACATCATTTCTCAAAGGAATAATAATGATGAACATCTTTTAATGTGATTAATTTTCATTTGTATGTGAAGTATATTTTCAAATCATTTGTCCATTTTTGAATACCTTGTTTTCTTACAGATTTTTGAGCATTTTTATATATTCTGAATGTAAATTCTTTATTAGATATATGCTATGTACACATATTTTCTCTAACTCTGTGTCTTTTCTTTCTCTTAACAGTGGTTTTTGTAGAGCAGATGTTTTTACATTTGATGAAGTACAATTTATGGGTCTGTTTTTTTAATAGGTTGTCATTTTGGTGTTGTATGCGAGAGTTCTTTTTCTAGCCTAAGGCTACAGAGTTTTTCTTCTGTGTTTTTCTACAGGATATATAGTTTCAGCTTGAATATTTAGACCACTGATCCATTTCAAGCTAATCGTATTATATAATGTGAATTAGGGATCAGGCTCTTGTTTTGCATGTGGTTTTCCAGTTGTCTTGGAAACATTTGTTGAAAAGACTATTCCTCAATGATTTACCTTCACAATTCTATCAATAATTAGTTGTCCAGAACTTTGCTTCTGGGAAGATGGAATAAATGTACTTTGTGCTATTTCTTCAATGAATTGGAAACTTTAAATGATTTATGTAAAACCAATGCAAGAAGACTCTGAAGATGGAGAGAAGGGCCCAAGGAATAACAAATTGATTCGTTCTATGGGTTTTCTTTTTGCCTCATATATCCTAAACTTGGAGTTTAAAGAAGCCACTGATGCACAAACACTAATGGTTGGGAGGTGAAAGGGGACACTCGATGAAGGAAATGGTTCCAATAATCCTACGTTCACATACAAAGTTACCAACACCAATTTTAGTGTTATGTGCAGGGTGAGATCTAGAGCAAAACACTTAGCAAGTGCTGTGTGCATGTATGCTTCTATCACACTGAATCCCATTATGGTGTGTAACTACAATGCACCAATAACAATTTTTAAAAAGCATCAACCAAAACTTTTTTCTTTAGCCAAGGAGTCAGGAAAAACCTGGCAAGATGGAACCCTTTAGAAAATCACGGTTGTATCACAACCAAACACCACACACACACACACACACACACACACACACACACACACACACACGAAACTAAGACTTAGATCCATTAGGAGGCTGCACTGAAGTATCTCCAACTCTCTCTCTCCGGAGTGGTATCAAAACAGGCAGAGTAGGAAGCAAAACCAGGAAAGATCTCCAGAAGAGTGTGAACATACTCGATTACTCGATTCTCACATCGATTCTGACAGATAAATATGCTGTCAATTTTATCCTTATTTATCTATATTGTGTGTGTATCTGTGTATTTGTGTGTGTGTGTGTGTGTTTCTTTTCTCCATGGCTGCATTTAATATTTTCGTTTTGCTACTCTTTTAAGTAACTTAATTATGATGAACCTTGGTATAATTTTCTTTACATTTTTTATGCATGGAGTTTGTTGTGCTTCTTGGACCTGCAGCTTTAAAATGTCAACAAGTGAGAAAATTTGTCAGCCATCATCTGTTTATATGTTTTTCTACCCAGCCCAACTGCCCTTAGACATTCCAATTACCTGCATATTTGGATGCTTGAAGTTGACCCAAAACTCACGCATGCTCTTCTCTTTTTGTTCTTTTCTCTATATATGGTTTACTTTAGATACTTTTTATTGTGCCTTCAAGTGTTTTACATCCCCCCAACAATGTCTAATCATCTGCTTATTCTGTTTTAATATACTTATATTGACTCAGTTCTGGTTCAGTTTCCATTCATTATTTTTTCTCATTATGATTCATTTTCTTATTCCTTGGAATGCCTATTAATGTTCAATAGGCTATCAAATATTGTGAATTTTATATTATTGTATTATTGGGACTATATATTTTTATATTCCTATAAAGCTTTCTTTTTCAGTCACAATTAAGTTACTCAGGCATAGTTTGATCTCACTGAAACTTAATTTTAAGATTTTTTTCTTTTCAGGCAGGATCCATCAATGGATGAATGATGGATAAGGCAAAACAAGCTGAGCTCAGAGAGACAAATACTTCAAGATGGCATGTAAATGTGGAACCTAAAACATTCAAACTCATGAAAGTAAAAAGTAGAGTGGTGGATAGCAGGAACCTGGGATGGGAGGGATGGGGACCAGAGAGATGCGGTCAAAAGACACAAAAGTTCAGTTGTACAGAATATGTTCATGTTTACTGTGGAGCATGGCAACCATTGTTAATAACAATGTATTATATAATTGCAAGTTGCTTAGAGAGTAGATTTTCTTTTAATATTTTAGAGAAGAAACTTTTTTACTTTTTAATTTAAATTTAAAAAATTTAACTGATGCATAAAACAAAAAGTATATGTCTATCTATCTATCTATCTATGATTTATACTGTGATGTTTTCATACATATATGATGTGTCATATTTCCATCAGGTTAAACATATCTATCTCCTCAAATATTCGTCATTTAATTATGATTAAAACAATCAAATCCTTTCTTCTAGCTTTCTGAGATACACAATGAATAATAGTTATCTAAGGGTACCCTACTGTACAATAGCACACCAGGATATCTTACTTCTATCTAACTGTAACTTGGCACCTGCTGATCAACCTCTCTCCATCCCTGCCTTCTCCCTAGATAACCACTATACTACTCTCAATTTCTATGAAATCAACTTTTTTTTATAATCCACAAATGAATATTTGGTTTATTTCACTTAACATAAGAGAGTAGATTATAAATGTCCTCCCCACAAACAAGTCTAGGAGATATGGATATGTTAGTTGACTTAATCTTCCCATAATGTGTATATGTGTGTTATGTTATACACCATAAATATATTCAACTTTTATCTGTCAATTTAAAAATAATTAAGCTGGGCATGGTGGCACACACTTGTAATCCTAGTACTTGGGAGGCTGAGACAGGAGGATCACAGGCTCATGGATCACGGGAGGATCCTGTGGATCAAGAGAATCACAGCCTCAGCACATTAGTGAGGGGCCTCCATAATTTGGTGAGATACTGTTTCAAAATAAAATAAAATAGGGCCGGGGGCGGGGGGGTGGGTAGCTTAAAGATAGAATGCACCTCAGTTCAATCCCCAGTACCACAAAAAATAATAATAATAATAATAATTTTAAAATGTTAAAGAACTTTAGGTGGGATCAGAATAGCATTTTCCCTTCTGAGCACTCTGCCCAATGCCCAGTGAATCGTGAGTTGTTTCATCTGGCTGGTGGCATCTCTCAGGCATGCCTGATGTCTTGCACCTTGAAAACCACTGTTTCCTGTAATTTTTGTTTGTTTGTTTTCTTGTTTGAGCCCAGCAAAAGGGTGAATTTAATATTGTTTATCCTATCTTGACTGGAGGGCCAAAATACAATGAGAAAATCTTGAAGGAAACCAGGTTTGGAAATGGGTTAAGAAAAAAAAAAAAAGCCCAAACCTACCTACATCCCTTTTCCCTTCTGCAGGGTATAGCATTCACTAATTTCCTTATTTCTTTAGTCTCTACCTTCACCCAATTTACAGAATGCTTCAGCCTCAGGAGAATGTACTATTAGGAAAATAGATTTGGATATTAGACCTGGATTCTGCTTTTTTGTGTAGGGGTTGGATTTTTTTCTGAAAGACAAATAGAGATTCACCCAGCACAGTTTCAATAGAAGTTCGGAGCTGAGAAGGCAGAAATTATATGAGACCTTTACATCTCTTTATAAAGGTATGAACCTTTTGAGTGTGTTTCTATTTTGAAACAGGGTCTCCTTAAATTGTGGAGGGCCTCACTAAGTTGCTGAGGCTGGCCAGGAACCTGGGATCCTCCTGTCTCAACCTCCCAAGTACTAGAATTGCAAATGTGGGCCACCATGCCCAGCTTGCACATGATCTTAAAGAGTAAATTCTTCTAAGAGGAAAACTCAGGAGGGACATGTGCTAGACTCTCTCCTTTCCTATTATTTTCTAGAAAAAGCAAACCTTAATCGTGTTACTGAATTTCTCCCAGAATAGTGTATAAGTAATGGATTCATAAAGATAGGGCAAAAAAGCTGTGGTGAAAGCCACAAGTTCCTCCTTTGTTAAACTCATTTGTTTAGCCAATGATTGCTAAAGCTCAACATTTAGAGAACCATGTTTCCTGACTCTGCAAAAAATAGTTTAATTTTAGAGCAAAACAATTACAGAAATGACCATTCTGGGAAAAAAAAAAAATTTCAGGGACTAATACAGGCCAACTTTCAGGACATTTCTAATGCAGTGTTGCCAAAAAATACCATTTTAGGTGAATTTCTAGTAAAAAAGTCAATGCTCCCAATTCATCAGCTTCTCTGTCTTCTTCTACATATCTCTATGACTTTCTTGTTGGAGAAACTTCTCCTGTTTAAATGGAGACATGTCTATCTTTTCATCATTATTCTCTCAGAAAGGGAGCCCAAAAGGAAGGGAAAAGAAAGAAAACCACATAGTCATATCACTTGTTTGAGTCCCATAATATCAGATATGTTGATAAACTTTGTGGGGAAGCATGATGACCTAGGAACAACGCTCTGGCTTATCCACTCCACACATAATTTACCTTTTCATGGATGGCATCTAATTGGGTCCTTTGAATGTGTACAGATGAGTTAGAATAAATTCTTGTTTCAATAGCCACCACCACCACCACCAACAAAAAATCCCTATTAAAGGCTAAGCGTTGTGGCACACACCTGTAATGCCAGTACTTGGGAGTCTGAGATAGGAGGATTGCAGGTTCAAGACCGGTCTCAGCAACTTAGTGAGGTCCTCAGAAACTTATCAAGACCCTATTTTAACATAAAATAAAATGAACTGGGGGTGTAGCTTGGAGGTAGAATGCTCCTGAGTTCAATCCAATACCACAAAACAACAGCAACAAAAATATTAGAAACCAAATGGAGCCGGGTGTGGTGGCTCACGCTTGTAATCCCAGCATTTGGAAGGCTGAGACCGGAGGATGGGGTTCGCGGCCAGCCTCAGCTACTTAGCGAGGCACTCTGCAACTTAGTGAGACCCTGTTTCAAAATAAAGAATAAAAAATAGGGCTGGGGGTATAGCTTGGAGGTAGAATGTCCCTGAGTTCAATCCCCAGTACCGGAAAAAAAAAAAAAGAAACCAACTGGTTTAGTCTGTTTTTTCATCTCTGTGACCACAATACCTTTCAAGAACACTATAGAAGGGAAAAACTTTATTTTGACTCATGATTTCAGAGATTCAGTCCATAGTTGGCTGGCTCGGGGCAGAGACCTCGGAGTGGCAGGGCCCAGTGGGCGAAAAGCTGTTCAACTCGTGGTGGCCCAGGGAGAACAAGATGGACCAGGGACAGATTTAGTCCTCAGGGTCACACTCCCCCTGGCCCACCTGCTCCGGCCACGCCCCACTTCTGAACTTGGCTGCATTGGGAACCAGGCTTTCAACAATGAGCTTTTGAGAGAATATTCCAAACCTGAACCATAACACCAGGTGTAATGGTTGCAGCCACTGCTTCCTTACCCAACAATTCCATTTGTCTTCCCTCGAGTCTGGGAGACAGGCAACAGATATGAAACAATAGTGTATAAGGGACAGCTTCGCCCTTCTTCACAGAATACAGAGAGATCTCTGATGTGTACAGGAGCCCTTTACTTTGAAAGCACATCATTTCCTGTTCTATACTGAAATTTAGTCCCAAACCTGCTGAGTCTTGATTTCCCAAACTTGCCAAAGCACAAATGTAGTAAGTAAATATTTCAAGGGCCCCGAAACATGGGCAGATCCTGCCTATGATAGGACAAGAAAAATCTTCACTCTGCTGCGGAACATTAAGACACCCTGAAACTTCCTAGGCCCTGGCACTTCTTACTGCTCTTGGATTCAGTTCTATACTAATAATTATGCACCTAGTCACTCATCCAGCAGATATTTACTGTGCACCTGTTATATGCTAGGCATTGTTCTAGGTGACCACGGAGAACAAATGGGGATAAGCCTTTAACATCATGAAGGGCAGAAAAGCTGGGAACAAATAACAAGCAAACAAATAAACCACTATATGACCTAGTGATACCTCTTCTGAATAGCTTCCCAAATGAATTAAAGTCATAATATTAGAGCAATACATGCATATCTATGTTAATAGCGTACAATTCCCCAGAGCCAAATTATGGAACCAGCCTACGTGTTCATCAACAGATGAATAGATCACAAAACTGTGGTCTATACACACAATGGAATTTACTCAGCCATAAAGAAAAACAAAATTATGTCATTTGCAGGAAAATGGATAAAGCTTGATAATATTATGCTAAATGAGATTAGCCAGTCTCAAAAAGCGAATAGTTGTGTGTTTTCTCTCATATGTGGAAGGTAGATAGAAATTGTGAAGCAAGGGTAACCTCAAATAGAGAAGCAGAGATTCGAATGGAGTGATGGAGGAAAAGAGGAGGGGGGATAGAGACATAAAGAAGCTAACAGTTGAAGAATGCTATGTACCAATTCTGATCTCAAAGACACATGGGGGGAGGGGAGGGAGAAGGACAGGACCGGAGGGAAGTGTTCCCAGAGTTCTGTGCATATATATTCCTATCACTCCATATCTCAGTATGACATATAATTTACAATGCACCCACAAAAGTATAAAAAAAGAAAAATGTAAGTGTTTTAAAGGAGATAAAACAGAATAATAATGAAAGGGTTTTGAATTTGGTCTGGGGTTCCTTTAAACTGAAGGGCCATGGAAGGGCTCTCTGAGTAGGTGACATTTGACCTGACATTGATTACAAGTCATATAGACAGACCAAGTAAGAGCCTTCTGCAAATTCAGAGAACAGGAAGGGCAAGGTGAAGCCCCGTGCTCCCCCTAGCGAAAACCCCAATTCTTCCCAAAGCACTTGGCCTTCCAGACATTGATTTCTAGATTTTTCTTCAGGCTTCATGAACACTGATTCGTCACTAGACACACTTGTTCTAGCCCCTATTTTAGCCCCAAACATCTCCCATGTTGAGTGCAAATCCTAAGGATTCTCAGCAGGAGAGGTCTCTATCCCAATCCAAACTTCTGCTAGTGACCAACACGCCAAGACCCCATTAGCTTCAATGTACAAGTCTCCACAGAGGTTACCTTGGGGATCTTCCCCACCGTAAGTGCTGGGGCATTCTCTGTGCACCCGCCCTGCTTACAGGAAGAAGCAGCAGCAGCTGCGAGGAGGTCTGAGGAGAAAGAGACAGGTTTCCCAATCCCTGGCTTCACTTCCCTCCCGAAGCCTGTCCATCTTCCTGCTGTTGGGGTATTAGACAGTTGTAATACTATTTTTAAATTAGAGTCTACTTCAAATGTTTCCTGTTAACTTGAAATTAAGGAGTAATTAAAGAGTGTTAACCATAATGCCCTTTCCACTTTTCTCTCTACTTTGATTCAAGGCCAGTTCTGAACTGTACACCCAGTGATTTCATCTAGCGATGAGTGAGCACGTTTGGGTGGCTTTCCCAGGTGGTGTCTTCCTGATGGTGGAGCAGTTTCAGGTGACAGTCGATCTTTTCTTAACTAGGAATGGCTTATCTCTTTTCCAAACCAGATATTGGTAGCATTGAGCCTTTCAATTGTCCAGCAGCTATTGCTATTGTATCGTTTATCTGATAACTGTTCCTGTTGATGACAATTCTCTGGATTCTGTCATGTTTACATGATTTCCTCAATGTTCACCTTGACATTAGTCTTGGTACTTTTCCCTATACATACATACATACATATATATAATATATATACAATATATACATATATGTTATATATATTGTATATATACTATATATATACAATATATACATATATACTATATATATATATATATATATATATATATATATATATATGTACTGGGGATTGAACTCAGGGGCATTCTACCTCTGAGCTATACCCCCAACCCTATTTTTTTATTCTTTATTTTGAAACAGGGTCTCACTAAGTTGCGGAGTACCTCACTAGGTAGCTGAGGCTGGCTGTGAATCCGGATCCTCCAGTCTCAGCCTCCCAAATGCTGGGATTAAAAGCATGCACCACCACACCCAGCTTCTCTATGCATATTTTGACAAGCCTTAAAGTATTCACCTTGACACTGTCTCAATGGGCTCTATTAAAGCAAAATAGCCTTGCTCTATTCTTTAATCAGTAATATAGGTGAAGGAAATATGAGATTTTTTCCTATTTGTTAATTTTGTTCTGTGTTCAGTAGGTACTGCAGAATGCATCAGTTTTAATCTCACGTACAAATAAACACACAATGTAAGTAAAAACAGAAATAGAAATTAAAACTTTGTGGGTAAAGAAGCACTGGAAACTATTTCCCAAAAAATAATTTAGAATATGTTCCGAGTGTGAATAAGGTTTCCTGAGAGCACAGATTCTGTTTTAGTAGTAGCCATCGTCATTACTACCTGTGTGGAACCTTTTCAATAGAAGAAAAATTGTTTGAAACAGCCAATTGTTGGAAAGGTTCAGACAACTTTAAAGTCTTTTTCTTTCCTAGTATGAATAAATGATTCTTTATTACTATTTCTAAGATGATTTAAATAATCCATCTAGATTTGATTTAATTATGTCAATAAACATTTTAATTAAAAAATAAACAACATTAGCACAAGTGTCTAATAGAAAGCCTCATTTCATAAAAGTGAAATGCAATTAGATGTATATATTTTGGGTTGAAACTTCTGGTTATTTGCATGCTAGATAATGAGAGTTGCTATATGTTTGGGGCTTGCTTTTGAATAAAATCTAGTAAATCTGTTAAAATTCTAGAGTTTATGCTCATTCATTCATTCAACCGACAGCACTTAGATGTCTTTGTAAGCAAATTCTAGCCACCGGGCTTCAATCAGTGATCAAAATAAATAATAGGAAAAAAATCTCTGACCTTGTGGAACTTCTACCCTGGGGAAGGAGGGAGGAAGTGGCAACAAACAAACAACTAAAATAAATAGAATATAAAATAAGTCAAGGCAGGTGTATATTGTATCCAATGCATCTTCCTCACAGGAAAACATTTATGTCCTCTCTCAAATGTTAACATAATTTTGTGTTACAAATATTTAAGGGAAATATGACAGGAAACTTAATGAATTTGGGATATAATAGAATATTCAACTATTTAAAGACAGAATAGTATACAAAGGAAATATAATTTTATAAAGCTGTAGAAATAGCCCCTATTAAAAAAGATAAAAAGCCCTACCAAATTCTAGAAAACTGCACTTATTTTGCAACAAGATTACTCTCTGCGTTCATTTCTATCAATGCCACACCCTACCCCATCCCACAAATGAAATATGCACATGTATGGGTGCGCATGTGCAAACACACATGCAGTGCACTTCATTTAGGAACTAAAATTGCTCATAAGAAACTATGGAAAAACAGATTTACAAAAACTTTTATTTATCCCTTGGCTTTGTTTTCTGCACAAATGTGTTTCCCATCAGATCTGCTATGGCGGACCCATTACAGCTTACAAAACACATCTTATTCTCCAGAAAGTTTTTAATACAGATCATCTGGTCTCACTCTGTAGTTAAGAGTGTTAAGTAGACTGCAGGTTCCTTTAGGGCATAGATATAGATATTTATTGAACAAATATTTTTAAATACTTAACAACTTTTCTGTGAGTTGTTCAACATGACTTCTCCAATGAGATATTATGATGATGATGATTATGATGATTGTTGTACTGGGAATTGAACCCGGAGACATATCCCCAGCCCATTTTTATTTTTTGCTAGGGTCTCCCTAAGTTGCTAAGGCTAGTCTTGAACCTGCAATCCTCCTTCCTTAGCCTCCCAAGTACTGGGATTACTGGTGCGCACCACCATGCCTGGATATTTCATTATTTTAGGATAGAAATTTTCAAGAACTAATAAAATTCTTAAAACATGATGCTTAAGTATAATTTAGAAACCACAATTAATTTATACCAGCTTGAAATGATAGGCAACCACAGCTGAAAATCCTTAGGAATAATTCAATCCTGCTTCCTTTTAAGAAGAGAAAGTTGAAAACAAAAGAAATGGAGTGATTTTCCCAAGATTAGACAGCTCATTAGTGGTAAAGACAGGGCCCATCACAAATACCCTTGCACCCACACCACATCTCCTTTCTATAAAAGTTGGTAGATGATGCAAATCTTGGAATTTAATACTCTGAATTCTGATTCAGCAGACAAACCGAATTTTTTTTAAAGACTGGGTAAAACAGCATTAAAGAATATATTTGCTGTGAGAATGTACAGCCTTCAATTTATTCCATGGGCCTCCCTCATTCTATCATAGCCACATGGCAGCTTTGAGATCTTTCTAAGGAATCAGGTTTAAGAGAAGTGAACACAGTCTTTGTCTTGCGTTTGTATCCATCCTGACCTTGGCCACCCATTGGCCAAGAGGAAGACATGGGAGTAGCTTTCAGCAGAGAAGAGCCGATTCTGAACCAAAGAGCTAATTCAACCTCCAAGATAGGACATTTTCTTATGCTGTCCTCTAGGCTTGCCCAGCCTCAAAGATGAAGTGAGTATCATAGTTGACTCTGCTCTGGAAGGGCAGCAAAGAAGCTGGGAGGTACAGATGGAAAGTCAATATGAGACATTGTAAGACAATAATATATTCTTTTTTTTTTTTTTTTTGCGGTACTGGGGATTGAACTCAGGGGCATTCTACCTCCGAGCTATACCCCCAGCCCTATTTTTTATTCTTTATTCTGAAACCGAGTCTCACTAAGTTGTGGAGTGCCTCACTAGGTAGCTGAGGCTGGCTGTGAACCCGGATCCTCCGGTCTCAGCTTCCTGAATGCTGGAATTACAAGTGTGCGCCACCATGCCCGGCTGTTGTTTACTTTTTAATTAAAATATTTATTAGCATAATTAAATGTGACTAAAGTACATTTGAGAGTAGCAAGGCGAAGAAAAAGGTAAAGTTGTATGAAAGGTCAGCTGCCTGGAGTATTGTTTTGTGCAGAGATACCCATATCCATAAAGCTCTTTGTATATTTTAAGTTGTAAAGGGAAGAGTCCAGCTGAGATACAAATGAGTTATACTTACATGAGCCGGGCATGCACGCCTGTAATTCCAGTACTTGAGGGGCTAAGGCAGGAGAAACACAAGTTTGAGGTCAGCCTCAGCAATGTAGTGAGACCCTCAGCAAACTAGCAAGACTCTGTTTCAAAATAAAAAATAAAATGGGGCTGGAGGTATAGCTCAGAGGTAGAATGTCCCTGGGTTCAATTCCCAGTACTCCCCCCAAAAAGTATTGCTTATTCTTATTCCTAAAATATCAATTACTTAATTGCTTGATTATGTCATAAAAATATACTATTATAATATGTAGACATGTGCTGGATCTTTGTAATTCATTACAGTCGCCATTAGCCCAACTGAGCATTCAAATTGTGGGAGTTTCTCTGCAGCACTGTTTTTAAATGTATCTAATTTTAATATAATAGCCTCTTGTAACTAGTGGCTTCCACATTGGACAATGCATTCTTAATAAATGCAATAATTTGTCACTTGACGCCTGTACAAGGAAGTAAGCATATGAGTCATACACACTGTTTCAGAATACATTCCTGTGCTCCTCGGAGTTCATCAATTAGAAATTTCCACTTGGAATATACAGTCAACTAATGGACTAACGGTTAACAATGGTTAACCATGCCAAGACAACCCACACTGATGGTGTATGTGTGTGTGCGTGTGGCACTGGGGACTGAACCCAGGGATATTCTACCTCTGAGCTACAACCCTGGCCCTGGTTTATTTTTTATTCTGAAACACGATCTCACTGAGTTGCTGAGAGCCTTGCTAAACTACTGAGGCTGGCCTCTAACCTGCTATCCTCTTGTCTCTGCTTCCAAGTACTGGGACTACAGGTATGCACCACCATGCCTGGCACCAAACTAAAGTCCTTCTAAACCTTTTCAAAGTGGTAAAAATGAACTTGGTTTCCAAAAGACTTGAAATGTAAACAGACAAAAACACTTAATAAATATGTCTCACTTGTATACATACATGGCTCTTTCTTCCTTTAAGAATGATTTTTTTTTTTCAACAGACTCTTATTTAGCAACAGGCTGAAAATCAGTGCACGATTTCTTCTTAGTCTTGTTGAAAAATGTGGCAAGCTGATAAAGGATGAGTTCCCGTGGCCACAACTCTTCTTCTTTCCCAGGTTTCGTATATGTAACTCGAGGTACATGCAGCCACAAATAGAAATTCTCCGTAAAGAGAGGGCAGCCTCTCCAAATGTGGCAACGCGTAGAAGAATATATTTTGTTCAGCTCAAGGCCTGGTACAAGCTAACTTTTTAGTGTCAAAAAATAAAATGGTGCAAGGCAAGTACTGAAGATCACAGCACAGACATATATCTTTTAAAGCACCCAGTTGTCAGAAACTTGCCAAGAGGAAACAAATATCACACATACAGAAAAAAAAAATCTTGCCAAAAATTTGAACAAAGTAAAAGATCTGCAGACCCATAAAAAATCTTTTGCTAGTAGCACTAAATATAACTTGAGGTGGCATGTGAAAAAAAAAAAAAAAGAAAAAGAAAAAAAGCGAACCTCCTCTCATGGGTCATTTTCTAATATGTGCATTTTTAAAAGGAAACACAGAACAGATATGAACATAACTTTGGGCTCTTGTCAAAATTTAGATTTAGGATTTTTTTACTCAAACCATACATGAAGAATAAATTAAAAATGAATGGCTTGAATTTATTGCTTTTATAATCACTCTTTATTTCCATGGAAAGTACCAAAAAGGCAGTCAGTTGGTGTCTCTTAATTAAAACAGTGCTAGCTTAGGAAAAACATTGTGTATAAAGAATTGCTGGGAATTTCAAGTGGACTCCGAACTACTGAACTATTTACTTAAAAGCAGAGGAAAGGGCTTCTTTTTCCAAAGGTATGACACGAATTACTTTTTCTTCAGGGACCAAATTACCAAGATATGTTTTTGACAGCCTGGACAGCTTGTCAGAGTAACAAATGCGTTGCTAAACATCTAGAGAGCTTAGCAATTTTCCCCATGATTTCCAAGACCCATCTAGATTTTACAGATGGCACTTGCATACTTGCAATTCAGAGATTAGTTCTACGAATTCAATTAAGAGTGGACAAATTATTTTCTCAAAATCAAGACTGAAATATCTGTCCTTGAGAGAGGTATGTATCCCAAGTAAGAAAAATAAAGATGCATCTCTACCTTCCAACTTAGGTTAACATTAAAAGTGAAAAACAAAAACATTCTCTTATGTATTTTCTGGTGTACGTATGGTATTTACTAGTTTTTAAATATGTATTATCCTGCCATGATGGATATAAGATGTAAATCTTAAATAAAAAAAAATTTGTGAAATTTAAACAGGGGGTTGTCAAATATTGGTGATGTAAATTACGAAGGCTCACTGCCTGAGAGGAAACTGAATGAGAAGTAGCATGGATAGTGGGCTGGGGACGCCCAGGCTCCAGCATGGGTACCGCCATCAACGGTCCCACGACTGCCTAAACACACGACCCTACCCGCTCACTCCTTGTCTGATTTCTCATGTATCAAATGAAGAAAACCGATTCAATGAATTAGTTTTTCTACTGTGTTTTTTAAAGTAATGGGGTTCTGAGGAAGTGCATCTTCCATGCTGGAACAAGTCAAAGGTTCCCCAACTAGTCAGGGTGGGTCACTATTTACCTGACATACCTAGAAAACATAGGAGCCGAGTGGCACAAACCTGTAATCTATTTCTTGGGAGGCTGAGACAGGAGGATTGCAGATTCAGGACCAGCTTGCCATAACTTAGCAAGACCCTCTGTCAAAATAAAATAAATAAATAAATATGACTAGGGGTATAGTTCAGACGTAGAATATCCCTGGGTTCACTCCTGTGTGTGTGTGTGTGTGTGTGTGTGTGTGTGTGTGTGAGAGAGAGAGAGAGAGAGAGAGAGAGAGAGAGAGAGAGAGAGAGAATACAAAACTTTGCCCATGCATAGTTTTCCTCTATCTCCTCTATCTATAAATATTAAAAAATAAACTATTGGGCTCAATCTTCTCAAGGCCACCTTCTAAAAAGAGGAGAATGTTATGTGTTTTACAGGTTTCTGCTGTAATCCCTTGATGTTATTCAGTTATCTGTACTAAAGAGCAATGGACCTGTTTCTGTAGCTGCCCAGCTTGGGGGTCAAGTGCTGTCCTTCCTCCAGGCACACGCCTGCATCTTTGTGGTCCTTCACAGGATGTGTCCAGAATGTGCTATTGGAGGATTCTCAAGACTGGAGAGAAGACACTGCCCCTCAGACACCCCATGTCAGCACATCCCGACTGCCCTGACCTAGCAGGTTCCAACTGACCATGTCTATACTGGAGGAAAGCAACAAACGCATTATGTGAAAAAAATGCAGAAAAAAAGCACAATGATCCACATATGAATTGAGACAAGAGGAAGGGGGAAAAGATGGAAGTAATCAGAAAGTGTAGAAAGCTTCCCATGTTAAAGCTAGACCCAGGAATTAACATTAAATTTACAAAGAGGCAGCAGAGAAGCCATGGTGGTTAAGAAAATGCTGTGCACCTGGAGTGCTAACCAGCCCTTTAGTTACCCAAATGGAACTTCTACCCATCCTTTGACGTCTAAAGATCTGGCATTGGGAACTCTTATGAAAAGCATACGAGATTTAATGCTTTAACAAAGCAAAATGAGTGAAACGAAGAGATTCTCAAATGTAAATTTGCTTGAATTTCATATTTGACATGCATTCAATGTGACGTGAATTACCTGACTTCCTATTTGTTTACAGAAATAGGAGTACTCTATCATATGACCTGCAACCATTTAAATTGACTGATCTAACACAGTTTTATTGTGGTAAAGTACAGAACCTCATTCAGTGTTTAAAAAAATGCCCAGGCTGGGTCTTACATAATGCACTTAACCTGCTGCTCCAGAACTTAATGACAAAATTATAAACATGAGTCAACCATCATCTTCTTTTCCCATGATTCGGTGGGTCCGTGACTGGGGCCGGCTCAACCAGGGAGCTCTGCTGGTTTTGCCTGGGACGCTCCTGTAGCTGCAGGCACCACGTGGTTCTGTCACTGCAGGAGGCTCTACAAGTATCATGCAGATACTTGACAGTGTGCTACTGCTGGCCACCTGAGCCACAGGTCTCCAGGCATTGTGTCCGGGCTCCTCCAGAGGGTAGCCGGGGTGCCAGAGGGCAAGAACAAGACCCTCTGGGCCTCTTGAGGCCCGTGCTCCGAAGTCACACCATTCTGCCCATTCTGCAAACCAAGCAAATAACAAGCCTGATCTCAGATTCAATGGTGGGGGCATGGGATCTCCTCTCCATGGGACCTGGAGAAAAGTCATGTTACAAAGGGCATTGTGAACAAGGTGGAAGAGATTAGTGGGCCTTTTATCTGTGTGTGTATGTGTGTGTGTGTGTGTGTGTGTGTGTGTGTGTGTGTGTGTGTGTGTTACTGGGGAATGAGCCCAGGGACATTCAACCTTTGAGCCAGATCTACCCTGCCCTATTTTATTTTTATTTTGAAACAGGGTCTCTCTAGGTTGATGAGAATCTCACTACTTGCTGAGGCTGTCCTCAAACCTGCGATTCTTCTGTCTCAGCCTCCCAAGTATTGGGATTACAAGTGTGCACCACCACGCCCAGCTGGGTCTTCTATCTTTACAGTCAACTACTATGTCTTTTATGCAGTTTTCTTCACTCACACTTGGAGAGCCAAGCGCCCAATAAAATAACTTGGAATTAAAAGAAAAGGTGCTGACCTAAGTCACTTTGGAAAACAATGTTCTGACTGTAAAATTCAAGGAAATGAACATGACTACTGGACTTAGGTTGACAAATGCTTTCAAACCGCATGCATATGTGCTGGTGATGGAGCTCAGAGGTAGAACACTGACCTGAACACACACAAGACTCTGTGTTCAATCCCCAGCATCACATGCATGTGCATGAGTGCATAACACACACAC
Source organism: Graphiurus murinus (assembly GCA_004027655.1). Lineage (NCBI taxonomy): Eukaryota > Metazoa > Chordata > Mammalia > Rodentia > Gliridae > Graphiurus > Graphiurus murinus. Next base: position 18,607 of record PVLC010003099.1, read on the forward strand.
ACACACACACACACACACACACTCACTCACTCACTGCAGTGCAAAAGTGTAAAATGAAAATAAATATATCCAACATAAAAACATAACAGATTACTTCTGCTAATGGTCCTCTGCCATAGCCCATTAGGCTTTTCCTGATATAAACACATATACACATATTTTATGTATTTGTTCATTTTGTAAAACTAAACTTTGCATGGTGTTCTAAAACCCACGTTCTTCATGAAATGCATCTATGAAACTCAAGCTTCACCGCCCCACATTTATTTACAGCTCTTTGAAGTACTTGTATCTACTTTTTTTTTCTTAAAGATGGTCCCTAAAGCCGGGCGTGGTGGCGCACGCTTGTAATCCCAGCATTCGGGAGGCTGAGACTGGAGGATCCGGGTTCACAGCCAGCCTCAGCTACCTAGTGAGGCCCTCCGCAACTTAGTGAGACTCGGTTTCAAAATAAAGAATAAAAAATAGGGCTGGGGGTATAGCTCGGAGGTAGAAGGCCCCTGAGTTCAATCCCCAGCACCACAAAAAAAAAAAGAAAAAAGAAAAAAAAAAAAGATGGTCCCTAAATAATGGAAATTTCAGGCTCTGCAAAACCTGGATTCCTTCATTTTCAGGTGAATATATGTATAATATAGGTATGTATTGTCATTTTAAGTGCCAGAGAGTAGAATAGTATTTCACTACATAAACATAAAGAGGCCTTCTTTTTTTTTTTAATCTATAGATGATGTTTGGGCATTCTAATATTCTAATTCCTTGGAATACTACCCAGGACTTCAGGTTGGGGGTTGAGTTAGTTTGATGATTGGATCTCATTTGTCCTCATGTGCTGGAAGCTTGGTCCTCAGCATAACACTACGGAGAGATGGTGGAACCTCTAACTGGTGGGGTTTAGTAGGAGGTAATTAAGTCCTTGGGAACCACACTGAGAAGGGATTAAGCCTCATCTTACAGAATTGGTCTAACCTCACACAAGGTCTCTTTAGATTGCATCAGTTACCACAAGAGCAGATTTCTAAAGGGAGACCGCTCCACATGTGTGGGCTTCTCAGCACACACTTCTTATTGTTCTCATATGTGCTTCCACAAGATGATGTCATCTACTATTTTTAATGCTGCATGAGGCCCTCTCTGGATGTGCCTGTCTGATCTTGGAGTTTCCAGCTTCCAAAATCATGAGCCCTTCTAAATAAACCTCTTTTCTTTGCAAGCTCTCAAACCTCTGATATTTTGTTGTAGCAATATAAAACAGACGAAGACAATGATCATCCCTCTGAGACACTTCCTTGATGCCCTCAACCCAGGCATCTCATTATTGCTCTTCACCCTGGTGCTTCTGTCTACTAATGGAAAACAGAGTAAATTTGCAACAGTAGGAAATAAGTGCAGGTTCTAGAGGAGGAGTAAGTGTGAGGAAGCTGTTTATCAGAGCACGGTAGCATGACAATCAAATTGTCAACAATACCACTCCTGGATATCTTTCCAAAGGAACTGAAATCAGAGAATTACAGTAATATATGCATACCCATGTTTATAGCAGTACAATTCACAATACCCAAATTATGGAACCAACCTAGGTGTCCATTAAGAGATGAATGGATTACAAAATTATGGATTATCTACACAATGGAATTCTACTCAGTAAGAACAAAATTATGTCATTTGCAGGAAAATGGAGGGACCTGGAGAACATTATGTTAAGTGAGGTTAGCCAGTCATAGAAAGTGAAGGGTCATATGTTTTCTCTAATATGCACAAGCTAGAAGAGCAATAGGGATACCAGAGGGACTCCAGACAATGGAGGAGAAACCCCTGTGGAGCCAGAGAAGTAGTGTAAGGGAAGGGGAGGGGAAAGAGAGAAGGATATATAAAGAAATTATTTCCATCAATCTTATGTACATATGTGAAAATACCAATATATTCACAAAAATATGTCAATAATATGTGTAGGGTGTTTGCGCTGCTGTGTAAACTCGCAAGAGTAACAGGAAAGAAGAAAAGAAGAAACAGTAACAGATCTGAGACCTGTGTCCTTGTAGTTGTAACCTCTGAGGCAGATCCCTTGATACAGATCTTAGGAGATACAATTGCTTTGAAACAACAACAACAAAAAATACAAATATAAATTACAAGATAAATAGGGAAACAGTCTGTTGAGAGGGTGGGTATGTTGGCAGGCCTACCACCCCCATATGCAACACCATCTTTTTCTCCTGTGAAAACACAGGGCTCCTGATGAAGCAGAGAGCAGCAGCTTTTGTGCTGAGGGAGAAGTTCCAAGTTCAGCAGACATAATTCACTCGTTGAAGTATGCAGAAAGTAGACAGTGAGGGTAGGAAGAAAGAAAAATAACACCAGCAATACGAGGACAGTTTAAAAGCTTTGCGCCTCACCAATTGGACAGTAGACACATTAAAGGAGTTAAACAGCTCTGGTCACGTCACCGCACAATGACCAGTCACGTTGCAAACTGGAGAGAGAAAGAGTCCCTCACTCTTTCTAAAACAATGCGGACAGGAAAGAGTGGTGGTAGCATTTGGGAGGCTGAGACAGGAGGATCAAAGGTTCATGGCCAACCTCAGCAACTTGGTGAGGCCCTCTGAAACTTAGTGAGCCCCTGTTTCAAAATAAAAAAAAAATAAAATAAAATAGGGCTGGGAATGTAGCATAGAGGCAGAATGCCCCTAGGTTCAATCCTCAGTACCACACCACACACACACACACACACACACACACACACAGAGTGGTGATAAAACAAGCCAAGAACAAAAAACAAACAAAAATAATACAAGCATTCCTGGAACTTGCAGAACTAGTGTGACACAGAGAAAAGAATTGAGGATTGGGGACATGTAGAACCAGAGAGCCCTGGATTCAAGTACCATCTTTTCAACAAGTCATGTAACCTCTAGGACCACGGCTTCTTCACATGTAAGAAATAGCATACGCCGGGCGTGGTGGCGCACGCTTGTAATCCTAGCATTCAGGAGGCTGAGACCGGAGGATCCGGGTTCACGGCCAGCCTCAGTTACCTAGTGAGGCACTCTGCAACTTAGTGAGACCCGGTTTCAAAATAAAGAATAAAAAATAGGGCTGGGAGTGTAGCTCGGAGGTAGAATGCCCCTGAGTTCAATCCCCAGTACCGCAAAAAAAAAAAAGAAAAAAGAAATAGCATACGAACTTGCTTTAAAGATCAGATGTAAAGTACGTGGCACAATGTCTACCACTTGATGCGTGCTCATGAGGAGTGGTATTATTTCCACTGATGTTAATAAAATGAAATTAAGTGTTTGTTCTCTCTCCCTGTCTCCTCTTCACATTGTTCTCTTCCATTTCCAAGCCCCAAATGATCCCTGGGGAGTCTCAATCTCTCCCTTTTCTCGAGTGGAGTCATTGAGCTCTTTCTAAATTCTATTCCAAACTCTTAGAAAGACAAATTGTTCAGTAACTCTGGGCATAGACTTTCTCCTTAAGATTTATTTACAATAGTTAGCTCTTTGTTACTAAAAAACAACAACAACAACAACAACAAAAAAAAAACGTGATTAAAGACCTTCTAGCAGCTCTTGCACTTATGAGATATAAACCTGCGGGAACGCTCGTCAGATGGGCCGCTCCCCGGCTGCTCAGAGAGGGCTGCGCCCTTTCTGGTTCTGGAACAAGAACGGACAACTTTACACTTGCCCCTCCATCATCAATCAGATGGGAAGAGTTGAAAGAGGTGTGACAGTTTAATGGTTCCTCCGAAAGTTAAACATAGAATTACCATATGACCTAGCAATTCTACTCCTAGGTGTATACACCAGAAAATTAAACACAGGGATCTAAAGAGATACCTGCACGCCAATGTTCATCATGGTTATTTCTCACAAGAGGCAAAAGATGGAAGCAACCCAACTCTCCATCAACAGAGGAAGGCTAAACAGACTGTGATATGTACAGACCAGGGGATGTTAGTCAGCTGCAACAAGGAACAAAATTTTGATGCATGCTAATGACATGGATAAATCTTAAACAAACAAACAAACAAACAAAAAAACCCCCCAAAAAACAACATTGTGCTAAGCGAAAAACAGCCAGATGCAAAAGGTCAAATGTTGTGTGGGTCCACTCATGGAAAATAACTAGAAATGGCAAACTAATAAAGATAGAAAGCGGATTAGAAATTATGAGGAGCGGACTGCGGCATATTCTCTAGTTCCATCCATTTTCCTGCAAATGGCATAATTTTGTTTTTCTTTGTGGCTGAGTGAAATTCAATTGTGTGTATATAATGCATTTTCTTTTTCTTTTCCTTGTTTTGTTGTACTGCAATTGAATCCAGGGGCACTCTGTCTTTGAGCTACACCCCCAGTCTTTTTTTATTTTTGCAGTACTTGGGATTGAATCCAGGATATTTACCTCTAAGATGCACCCCCCCCCAGTCCTTTCTAGTTTTTTGTTTTGATACAGGGTCTCACTAAGTTGCTGAGGCTGGCCTCAAACCTGTGATCTTCCTGTCTGGACCTCCCAAATACTGGGATTACAGGCATGTGCCACTGTCCCCAGCTGTATACCACATTTTCTTTATCCACTCATCTGTTAAAGGACACCGAGGTTGGTTCTCTAATTGTGCTGCAATAAACGTGAGTATGCAGGTATCGGGAAGGGGGGGGGAGGGGAGATCTGTAGAATAGTGGAAGGGGAGTGGGGAAGAGAGGGCGGAGGGAAGAAAAGGAGTGAAGAAGGAAATAGTTCAAATAATGCCATGTCCATATCTGAAGGTATCACTACCAATCTAACACATATGGGGAGGGAGGAGCAGGGAGTGGGTATCATAGGAAGGGAAATACATGTACATGTATGTTTGAATCACTTCGAATCTCACTGTGATACATAACTGCAATGCACCAATAAAATATGAAAAATATGAGGAGCTGGGAAAAGGGGAAATTGAATTATTAATAGGTTCAGAGTTTCTGTTTGGGATGTTGAAACATTTTGCAAATAGATAGTGGTTTTGGTTGTACAACATCATGAATGTAATTAATGCTACTTAACTGTACATCTATGTGGTTAAAATGAAAAGAAAATTCATATCTACATATTTCACACCCAATGGTGTCTTACATCTGTCAGCCGGACAGTAGTTGCGGAGTGGTAGGTACCATTGCCTAGACATGTTCAATTTTGGTTGTTTGTTATTTCTACTATTATTTGAAAGGTACAACATCCAAACACTTCAGTCAACAAAGTATTGAAGAATCATTTAAGGAGAAAAATACGGGTCCTAGCTTTTTTTTTTTTTTTAATCTGAAACCTTGTTACATCCACCAGTAAGTTTAACAAAGTGCCAGTGTTGAAACTTAAAGAACTGGTAGCTATGGACTGAAGAAAGCTCTGGAGATAGTACAGAAGCATTCTTTTTGAGAAATGTAGCTTCATTGGTGTTCTTGATAGCATAAGGATGATACATGTATAGCAGACTCTGAAGTAAGTCAAGACCGTGCATGAATTCAGAAGATAAAATGTTTTGCAAATATTTGAGCCAATCTATCTTGCTTATGCTGTCCTTTTTAGCACAATAAAAATCTAAATAGGCTCCTCCAATGTATAGAAAATTAAACATTTTTAACTGATAAGAATTCACTGAGTCTGATTCTTAGGACCAGCAAAGGGTAAAATAGGCAGTTAAAAAAAAAAAAAAGTGGCCATCAAACCCAGTGGAAAAATAGAAGCCCAAGGTTAGAGCTAGTGTTTGGGGAAAACACTGACTTTTCAATTTTCCAGGTAGAAGGCATTCTAGTATTCCTGATATGTCTTCTCCCCTTCACCAATGACTCATTTAACTGGTGGGTTTGGGGAAAGGAACTGGGTATGCGCAGTTTGGCCACTTTCTCTTTGCTTTTAGGATGACTGTCTTATGAGTCACAAAAATACTCTGCTTCTTCTCCCTGTGTTCCAAGAGGAGACTGCCAATATCACGAGGTCTGTGGTTTTTGAACTCTGCCTGTTATGTGTGTAAGATAAATTCTGGATATAGGTCATGCTGTTCAACAGCTTTATCAATCAGAGATAGTCTCATCTTCTTAAATCTTGCCTGTGTCTCTTATTCTGAATCAAACAGGAAGGTAAGGGGATATTAATTCTCTCAAGCCTCATCAACCAGTTATGAAGTGGTTGCAAATAAAAACACTGAAAATAGTATTTTACATATTAGTAAAGCAAAATAAATCGATAAATAATAAGCCAGCTTTGGCCGGAGTATAAGAAGCCCATTCACATACACTATTTTGGAGAGCCTAAGTGGATAAAGCTGTTTGGGAGGAAAGTCTGGGAGCTAATTTGCATAATTAACTATGCCCACCTTTGAACCGGCAACTACACTTTCTATAGAAGTACTCAAATATGTGTAGAGTTCTTTGTACAATGATATTCACAACAATGTTTGATATTGAAAAGTTGGACCTACTTTGAGAAATGGTCCAAAAATGACATATGTATGCAGAGATATAATGCGGTAATTTAGAATGAGGGTTGTATGAGATGACACGTAAGCTCAATCTGGCCTGTTGACTTCTGTAGTTTCGCTTAGATGGGCATCAAAAGGAGCAAACAACTATGTGTACTCAAGGATTTCTCTTCAGCCCCATCCAAGTATCCTGTCCCTCCACTTCCAGGAGGAAAAGTTCATCTCTCGCTGACCTTCACTCGGTCTGTTTCCTTCCAATGACAAGGACGGAGTTGGAATGATACGTTAATTGATGTTAATATTACGCCATGTAATCTTACATTGTTTTCTCTTCTAAGACCTCTAAAACTTAAGTTATAGTTACTGGTTTTATAAATGTGCATATCAGTTTGTAAGTAAGTATATTTTAATACGTATAGCGATAATTAAACGACATTATTTAATCACATGACCCAAACTGTGGGGTGAAAACACGGCGTCATACAGGAAGTATGCTACCTGAAATTTTCCCTTACTTTTGATACTTCAGCAAAAGACAAAAACATTAGTTTCAAGAATGAGAATCTGACAATATGAATCAGTCTTGGAACAGTGTCCCTGCTCCCCACCCCAGCCGATTATAAGTGATTATCCTATGAAGTGCAAGGAACTGGAAACTTAAAAAATTCTTATGATGAATCATATCTTTAGTGACTTTGTTAAGCCACAGGAGGTTTTCTAAAAATATCTGCTGAAACTAGTTTAGTGTTGAGTTATAAAGAGGTAAATCACTGGCAGCTGGATACCCACCAGCTAGCAAGATGCCAATTATTTAATACTGAATGAAGTTCCTTCTTTCTCTCTGGGCAAAACATCAATGTTTGTTTGTTATTGCAACATACTTGTATAGCACTTCACAGCTTTCAAAATGCTTTCCCATACATTACTCCAATAGTTTGGTAATCCAAGAGTCAAAGAAGGTATTCTATGTTTTTTAAATGTGGACTCTGTCTTCTCACAGATGTTAAGCAATTTCTCTGGAGTTACAACTGGCAAGGGTCAAAGAAGAGACTCATCCATCTCAGAAACATCTAAATATTCATTTTAAACAGATCAAAGATACCTCTTCTGTGAGTGTATTTTTCTCACTATCTCCTCCCTACCCACAATTACTAAGTCATTCTTTAAAAATGGAAGGACAACCTACAGGAGAAGTCTTTAGGATACTGTGAATATAATTAAGTTAACTAGAATAACTAAAAACATAAAGACTTATTTTAAGAAACCAAAACTAATAATCAAGTCTTTAAATAGAAAAAGAAAAATAGAAAATTAGTGTGATCCCTTAATGATGTTCACTGTTTTTGTTCCAGGTCTAAAAAGAAATGCTGAAAGAACATTGCTTTTGCTAGACCTATCAGCTTATTGGGTGGCCTTTCAATACTCTGAGCTATCTACTATTCTAAGAATATACATAAAAAGCTAAAATTAACAACATGCTTACCAAGAGTGATACATTAACTGATGAGTATGTTTGTAACAGTCTGTGGCTTTGGAGAGCAGACTGTCTTACAAATCTGTACCCTTAGAACTTGGGCTACAAGGCCTGGCCTATAAGTTTCAGCAATAATTTGTGGATAAAGGTGAAAAAAGGGGGAAAAAAGCCCAAAGTAGCTTTCTAGTATATTAGTAAATTCATGTTCAAAAATCTCAGTGATGTACACAGGTAACATGAGAGGTCTCAAGTTTTAAGGTGCAAGAGAAGTCTTACTCTTTCTTTTATGAAATGTGAATTCTTTCATTTTCTACTCTCTTCTCTCCACTTTCTCTTCTTTTTTTAACCTGATCTGTTGGGATTCTTCTAACTTTTCTTGCCCTCACAAGTCTTTCCCTCCCCTAACTTTTAATAATTGAGGAATGCATAGGATTTTAAAAGAATAATTACGTGATTTTACTTTCAACTATACGTTTCTGGTTCTTAAAAGCTGCAGAACACAGAAAAGTGGAAAAAAACGCTCAAGCCAACTAGAAAATCAACCAGAAAATTAAGCCACAGCTCTACCACTACCTTTTGTGTGTGTGTGTGTGTGGCTATGGGCAAAATAAGCTTTCGAATGTTCTTATCCAAAATTTCGACTTAGAGTTGACAATATGTTTTAGTGAAATATAGTTCACTTTGAATAGGTATTTTATGGCTTATCTACACGTGAAAGAACAAAACGTAAATGAGGTAACTGAACACATTCACCTTATTCATATTTCTATTTGTTTTTTAAGTTGATGTCCTCAAATCAGGATACAAAGGTGTGACACTTGTATTTCTTTAGAGTGTCTTTCAATGGAAAGGTTCTTCTTCCTTTTTTTTTTTTTTTGTTAGGGAAAACCAAGTCATTTAGCCTGTAGAATTGCCCATGATCAAATGTAGCTGGCTGTACCTCCACGTGCTGGCTAGCATGTCCAGCTGTGCTGTGTATTTCCCATTAATGGAGACACTGCAGGGCATGATCAGATTCCAGGTTCCTGGTTTTGTTTTCTGGCAAGACACTTCCTAGGTGGTGCTGGGCACCTTGCACTGACGTTTACCAGAAGAGACATCACTTTAAGACTGACCTTAGGTTCAGGCACTGCCATCCTCATTCCATCTGTGCGTTCCGCCTCCACTAATAGTTTCAGTAGCCATTGATGATCATTGCTTAGCTGTTAGTGGATCAGGAATTGCAAAACGGTCATATTCTAACACTCTTCAATATACTAGTTGAAATAATTCTATGTATTCCACAAAGTTTTGCCCTTGCTATTGGATTACCCCGAGGTCACTGTTTCTCTTTCTCCAATTTACTGTTTTTCATCAGAATAAATCGTCAGAGGTGACCAAGTTGATTGTTGGTTTTGGTTGCTAGTTTTAGTATCCCTCTGAATGTACAGATTTACAGAGTTAATGCATTTCAATCTAGTTATTGCCCTTATTGATCACACAACCGTTCCATTTATATAGCCAGTGGTCATAATCTCTGTAGTTGGATCTGGAGCTTTTATGAAAAAAATAAACAAACAAAAAAACAAAACAGTGGTATTTGAGAGCCTTCCTGTTTTGGTGATACCAAGGTATTATGAATATTAATTACTGTGAAATAGTACTGTGGTTTTATAGAAGGAAAATATTTAATGTGTCCATATAAATCAAATGATATAGCTTGAGCTGGGCGTGGTGGCGCACGCTTGTAATCCCAGCATTTGGGAGGCTGACACTGGAGGATCCGGGTTCGCGGCCAGCCTCAGCTACCTAGTGAGGCCCTCTGCAATTTAGTGAGACCCTGTTTCAAAATAAATACAAAATAGGGCTGGGGCTATAGCTCAAAGGTAGAATGCCTCTGAGTTCAATCCCCAGTACTGAAAAAAAAAAAAAAAGAAAAAAAAAAAAAGATATAGCTCAAATATCCTTCAACAGCCAGGCATGGTGGAGCACACCTGTAATCCCAGTACTAGGGAGGCTGAAACAGGAGGACCTGGGTTCGCGGCCAGACTCAGCTACTTAGTGAGTCCCTACGCATCTTAGTGAGACTGTTTCAAAATAAAGAATAAAAAATAGGGCTTGGGGAGGTAGCTCGGAGGTAGAATGCCCCTCTTGAATTCAATCCCAAGTACCTAAAAAAAAAAAAAAAAAAAAAAAAATGTGCTTCAGCTAAACTGGGGCAAGTAGGTTGGGACAGAGATGAAACAAGTTTGGTCTCATGCTGTTAACCTTTGAAGCTAGTATAATGATAATTATACTATTGTTCATTAGTCTCTTGTATACATTTGAAAAATCCCACTTGAAATTTTTCTTAAATTCAATTTCAGTAGTAAAAGTTGAGAAAATCACTATTATAAAAATAACACATGCACCTTAAGTTCAGCTCACACTCAACCAGATAAGTTCCAAAAATTCTAACAAACATGCAAGAGTTAAAAAGTAACAACCTCACTACTCAAGAAAATTCTGAGTATTTGAAGTTAAGAGAGAGTCTGAAAAGTTTGATTCTTAAAGTATTCTTTATTAAGATCATTGAAAGTTGTAGAAACAACTTTATATTATAAAGGCACAGGGAGACAGTTCTGATAAAGTATTCAAATTAAACAGTAACTTACAGTACAAAAGACAATTTTAATGCACATACAAACCCCAAATGTCTGATTCAAAAATATTTTACTGTGTCTATTAATGGGCAATGATTAAAAATATAAATTGCTGCTGTATAATAAATATCTGATAGTGAACATCTTGATAGCAAAGTGAACAAAATATTTATTGCTTTTCACATACATATTTTTCCCTGTAATTTAAAATTCCTAATTCTTTTACTATCTTCTCATCAATCTTTTCCAAAGATCAAAGGAATTCCACATAATCTCATGGAGGGAAATGGTAGCTATAAAAAACTACCTCAAGGAGCAATCAATGCTGACAGTTTTCTCACTTTCTACTCTGCAATCGCAATCACAATCACTCCTCCGAAAAGTAAGATAAATGTTTGCTAAACCACAGACAACTCCTCTGTGACTGGCATTCTATGGTCTATAAAGAATACTTATCAAATATAAAAGGTGTTTTCTTTGCAGTTTTAAGTAAGAGGCAAATGTTGGGCAAATGATTTTTTTTCTACTCCCTCAAAAACTTCCCAAAGTTGTAAGAACTTGGCTTAGTAAAATCTTCAGCACTTAATGTTTCATTGAGAGCTATGCAATGTACTAATGTATATAAATTAACATAATGCAATCTATTTTATAATGGGCATCTCTTACCCTTTTTCTTTTTGTAGCAACCTAATTTTAGATAGTATAGATAGAATTTACATCACAATAGCCAAATAAGGGCAAAGCATCATCCTAATTCTATTTGGACTGAAGAAATAACTACATTAAATTACTTGGTAAAGTTACTAAACCATATGTCATGTTCAGAATGTGCATAACAGCTGCTAATGTGCCTGGCACGGAGTTAATGCTCAATAAATAGTTGCTTAATACTAAAACCAAATAAAGATACCTCAAGAAAAGAAAATAACAGACCAATATCCTTGATGAATATAGATGCAAAATTCTTAGTAAAATACTAGTAGTTGCTAAATGAACAAAAAAAAAGAAAAACTTAGCTTTGGTTGTGCATATTTTAATCACTTTTTGATTTAGATAAAGTCAGTCTAGAATTCACTACTATATACTACTCCAACTGCTGTAAACAAAATAACTTCAATCAGAAAAATACTACCTTATGTTAGTGATAGTCAATTTATGTATTCTAACATTTTTAAATAGTCCATAAATTTCACACATTTGTTAATTTTTATCCACATACTTAAATTTGATGTTCTGATGTTTGGCAAATGGGTAAAGAAGACCCCAGTGAGCAGATTGGCTAATCATCTGCTTTATGGTAAAAATTATTAGTCAGCCAATAATAAAATGATCTGATGTCTGATTACATTCAAACAATGACTAGCATGCTAATTTTGCAAAACTTCTAATGAATAAAAGGGTAGAATTCCTTTAAGTTACATATTCCCTGAAAGCAATAGCTTCACTGTCAACAATAAAGGATAACCAAGGAGATTTGAATTTAATGGTAGAGCTAAAATAATGGAAGAAGGATAAGAAAGTGACCAATTCTATTATTCTATTTTAAGTTCTAAACATAGGACTAGGTCTAATATTTCTTTGGCATATGCATTACTATCTTGGACTAGTTGATATTTTTAATATTGGGTTATATTTATTTCTGAACCAAAATTATCATCAAGGTGTAAATTGCTAGTATAATCTTCTTAAAGCCATTTAATATGACATTTTGCAACATATGCTGAACTTCACATTCAGTGTACATTATTATTGGCATAGAGGGATGTAACTCTTAAATAACCTGAAATGATACCATGCAATGGTGAAATCACAGAAGGTGGAGGAAAATTATTTACATAATAAAATATTCAGCTTTCTGAAAAAACACAGTAAACTTGGGAATCCTGCCCTAACAGTAAATATGTACCGCATAGCACTGAATGAACACTAGTTAAAACTTAAAAGAACACCTACAGTAACCTGAATGTGTAAAATGTAATAAAAAAAAATGAAAAAAATAAAAAATAAAAAACCCTATACATCAGAAGGAAAAAAATGGCCTATAAAACAGGCCAATCTAACTTGACATTCAAAGTAAATGCGAAAGATTCACAAAATCATGATAGTAACGCAAACCAAGATACCAAGTACCCTTTGATACACAAGCCAATGTAACTATCAGACTCATTTCCAATAGTTTAACAATATTCATTAATCCACTCAGGCATGGGGGAGGGGGACGAAGCAGTCAATGATATCTCAAGTTTCCAAAGGATCAAGAACATATTTATATGCAGAAGCATCATATGAATTTTGAAGTCATGTCGTATTTTGATTGGATGTTAATGCCGTATCTATCAGTGCAAGTTTATCATCCTCTGAATGTAATACTTCCGAATCTTATTTTTTCAAGACAGTTTTTTGGTGGTTTAGTTTTGCCAGTGCTATTTAAACGGAGAAAAGAAAAATCAAGTTCGCCATAGACTACCTCACGTTGTTACTTAGCTGTGCTAGATATTCCCGCAGTTCTTTCGCTGCCTGGAATCTGCCATAGCGCTTCTTTGGGTTGGCACACTCATCCAGTAAGGCCTCGAGGCGGCCGTCTTTGGCAATTTCACTTGGTGGATCATGAAGGAGTCCTCCAGAAGTACCACGCCAGGTGGCATGTCTGGATAAGAGGTTCTGACAAACGGCGTAATAATTGTGGTCCACAGTGACCCGAGAACAAAGAATTTCTTTTGAGAATGATAAGCAAGCCTCCTTATCACAATCATCAAATTTGCTTTCATACCACACATCCCAATTCTCAGGTTTATCTGTGAAAGAGGGAGAAACACAGAGAAAAAAAAATCCATTTTAAAACAGAGTCCTCATTGCTTCTAAAAGAGAACATTTCACTTACACTTTCATTTTAACTAACATACAGTATTTGTCCTCTACTATTATGCATAAAGGTATATTATAAATTCAAACACTTAAATATATTAGTTCACATAAACATTTCTTGGGAGCTCATCAATGTCAGACAGAAGGAGAAGGATCAGACAAGGTTCCTACCACTTGCAGGTTCAGTCTAGTGATTTTCTATCATACATAGAATCATAAAGTAGGACGTGGTGCTACAGGACAGGGGAGGATGTACCTCTGCTGCCTGGGGCTACTGAAGGCTGCACAGAGGAGAACATCAGATTTTAGGTTTTAAAGGAAACCAGGGGAAGCAGCACTCTAAGCCGGGAGCACAGTGTATGCAAAAGCAGGTACTTAAGGGATCGGGTCCGGCTGGTTGAAAAAGAAGACCACCGTGACTACAGTGAAACAGGTGCCTGGCAGGGAAGTACAGACAGACGAGGCTAGAGAAACAGGGAGCAAGCTGCATGGTATTGACCATGACTGTTTTACAGAATGAAACCCTGGGCTGAAGACTGGATGGACTAAGGTGGTGACAGCAACTAAAGAATGCCCAGAAAGGAAAGCCACACTGGAGGAACGCTGCAGATACAAATTAACAGGTATGAGTACGGGTAAAGCTTCAGGTTCTAACAAGAGGTACTAATAACAAGCGTTGATACTGTACAATATAAATAAAATAAAGTAGCTACAAGATACTCAGGTGTGTGTGCCATCTACACACCAGAACTGGATTGGAAATGCATGACTCTGAAGTCAGAGGTGTAACAGCAAAACGCTCATGTCATAACACATCAGGATGTATGCTCCAGGTGGAGCCAAGGCTTGAAGGATCAGTAGACAGCTGTGTGGAGGAGGGACAAGGCACTTAAAAAGAAGAAACCATTTGAGAAAGCCCAGATGTAGAAAGTCATTCTAGAAAATCAAGCATCAAGGGCATCAGTGGACAGAAGGATATTAAAAATAAAGCAGAATAGGGCCAAGTCAGGCTCTGTCCTGGTGAAGAATATGGATTTTACTTGAATAATGAGAAGCCAGGAGAGAGAAGACCTGATTTATGCCCTTAAAAAGTTGGTATTCTAGTAGAAAGGATGCATAAGAGGAAAAAATGTCAAGAAATTGTTAGTAATTGAGAATCACTTCTTCAATTTGCCTATTAGGTGGCTGCTAATGCCAAACAGACATCTGAATCAGGTTCTAACGGGTTACAGAATGAATGGAGACAGAAAAGTACAAAATCCCCAATAGTTTTAAAAACAGTAAGGAGAAGAAGGGGCTCTTCGACATACTTGCTTAGGGGAGGAAAAAGAAACTGGATTAACTTGAGTGGGAAGTTGAAGATAACTAATATAGGTTCTTTTCTAAAAGAAAGATCTACTGTCTAAAAGAGAGAGAAATGTGTTACTCTACCTAGGTTCCCCAATTTATTGGCTTACCACTCCCTTTTCAGTGCCCCTCTGGGTACTTTCACCCCCCACCCCTATGTGTATTCAGCATCCCAGGTACGCCATCAAGGCACCATCCCCTCCCCCAGGGAGGTGCATCACTGACTCTGGGAATTTATAGTATAGATGATAAAGGGAAGGGACGCTAAGGGAGTTGCCACACCAAACACTCCAAATTCCCTATAGCACACCACACCTTGTAGTCCTAGCACTTGGGAGGTTGAGACAGGAGGATCTCAGGTTCAAGGCCAGCCTCAGCAACTTAGAGCTTCAGCCATCTAATGAGATCATTTCAAAAACAAAAAACAACAAGGGGTGGGGGGTATAGCTCAGAGGTAGAATACCACTGGATTCAATCCCCAGCACCAAAATGAATGAAAGAATGAATGAATTAATGAGTGAATAAATAAATAAATAAATGTCATTTGCTAGAAAGTAGAAAGAAAAGAGGGTGAATGAATAGATAAGGCCTTTTGCAAAATGGCCAGAGGATCCTACAATGAGGATATTTTACTAAATACGGAGAAACATAACTAAGGGTATAACAAATAAATATGTTTGCTGATAACAGATATATAAAGCAAAGAAAGATTCAAGGTTGCCAGCTAAGGGGAAAATTCAAGGCTTACTTCATAGAGATCATTTTTGACATAGAAAAAAAACCTGTACCAAAAAAAAAAAAAAATTCAAGTTACATACTTACTTTGTCTAATTAATCTTTTGTCAGCAACCAACACATTTTCAGCATCCACAATGATCACTTTCCCATCTCGAGGACCAACTGCAAAGTTGTCAAAGCTGACGTCCAGGAGGTAGAGTGCAAATTCAAAGTCATTGTTTGTAAGCTGCTCTGCTATTTCCATTAACTGCCAAGCGAGGTCCACACGTTTCTCCCATGGTGCATTGAAGTAGCTCCACAGCTCTTCTCCAACATAATTTACAGCCACCATTCTTCCACAAGCTCCAAGGTATTTTGCAAATGGCCAACCTTCATCAGATGGAAAACTCTACAAAAGAATTAGCTTAATATTATAAAAGATGCTGATGAAAATATTCTAGGTCTCTCCCCAGATCCTCTCAGTAAAGATTGCTACTAGGAATGAATTTAGATTTTCTTGTGATAATCAACAGTTCATTGAAGATAAACTTTGTTTTTGTCTACTTCATATCATTACTATAAATTTGAAAAATATAAAGAACTCTGCTGGGGTTTTTTTGTTTGTTTGTTTGTTTTGTTTTGTTTTTGTGGTACTGGGGATTGAACCCAGGGGCATTCTACCTCTGAGTTATACCTGCAATCCTCCTGTCTCAGTCTCCCAAGTACTGGGATTACAAGCATATGTCACCATGCCTGGCAAGAACTCTGTATTTTAAAGCTAATGTAAGGTTTGACAAGCCTTGCTTACCAAAATCTCAGAACCAAATTGATCAATAAAAGGCAAGACACTGGCCGGGCATGGTGGTGCATGCTTGTAATCCCAGTTCTTGGGAGGCTGAGACCGGAGGATCCGAATTCCCAGCCAACCTCAGCTACTTAGTGAGACTCTATTTCAAAATAAAGAATAAAAGATAGGGCTGGGGATGTAGCTCAGAGGTAGAATGTCCCTGGGTTCAATATCTAGTACCTTAAAAAAAAAAAAGGTAAGACCCTGTCTTTATCAACAAGTTTATAAATATTTATGCTTTCCCATATCTTCTTGACTCATGGAAATGGAAATAACCAATCCTTTCTTTTGAGTGAACAGTACTGCAGGTCTACTAACCAGCCATTATTTTCCAGCTACTGTGCTATGCATTATTTTTTTATGCTACTGTGCTGGCAATAAGAGTGAACTAAATAGGTAGTCTCTGTTTAGCCTTAGGTTTTTATTTTAGAAGACTGGACAGACATCTAGCAAGTCATTATGAGTACGCTAAGTGTGAGTTACTAAAACGTGGCACATGGTACAGGCCCTAGAGAACACTTTACCTAGTCCAGAACCAGTCAGAGTGGAATTCAAAGAATTCTTGGGCTTTAAACCTACATCCAAAGGTTAAGAAGGAACAAACCGATCCCTATCAACGCAAACTCCACTCCAAGCATTTTGGTTTCAGGTTAGTCTTGTTTTCCTCTCCCCAGCCACAATATTCTCTGTATACCTTTTTCCTCATCTTATCAAGATTTTCTAATGGGTTTTGTAATTAATGGAAAGATTATCATCCTAAATCAGAAGAAGTCTCCCAGAACCATAAACAAGTCAATTTCAACTTAAGTAAACTGATAGATTTTATCTAACATAACTTTCTATGGTTGAAACACCCTTAACTACAAAATGAGCACTGGAGGGAGAGGGGGAAAGTATGGGAAGTGGTATATTAAGCAATTGCTTAGATAAGGTCCTAAGACCAGAGGTGTGTTTTAAGAACCACTCCCTCAGTCTAGTACCTCTCCTTAAGTTAGGAACACACACACACACACACACACACACACACACACACACACACGATGATCACAGGAGAGTGAAGGTAAACTGGGAAGAGAGTATGAAGAATCACCCTATAATAAAACATGAATATGGTCACTTCCATTGCCAAAAACTGAATAATCTATACACATTTTAAGAGCTCAAGGTGGGGCTTTTTTTCTACCTCTTAAGAAAATTGGTAAAATAGACAATATTAATTTTAGCCTAAGCTAAAAATACTGTCAAATATTTTGTTAAAGAACATTAATATCCTTACATCAAAATTTTTATCAACTCTGAAACAAAAAAGATTTTTACAACTAAACTTTATCCACAATTCCTGATTTTCATTTTTATTCTCTTTCTAATCTATCAGTGCACAACAAACATACTTGTCTTTATGTTTATAATTTTTTTCTAATAAATGTTGTCTGTAGTTTTATCATAAAATGCTAATTATATGAAAGATTTAGCTACTATGAATCTTTAAATATAGTAAATTAATGAATTCAATTTTAATTCAGAGAGAATATCTACTATTTTTTAATCTTGTGATGGAATTTTTTTTGTTTGTTTTTTTTGGGGGGGTATTGGGAAAGTGACAGATTTCCCATGTCCAATGTACAGTACAAAAACTGTTGCTAACCACAAGTTTTTTTCAACTTTTTCTCCCAATTTGAAATACCTCATGACCTTGACATTTTAGTTAGACAAATGATTACAAAGGATTTAACTACTACCCAGAAGTATTCATGTATACAGTCTTTGATATAAAAATGAAAACACTAAAAGTAAATATGTTAAATTATGTCATTTTATCATGGAAAAAGTAACACAAAAACCCCTCCATACACGCTTGGCATATTATTCAGATGGTATACTGTAGAATAGATACAAGCATATCTTTGTGAAAGGAAAATGGCCTTTGACAACAGGAGAAAAGGGTCCCTGCCAACATCTGCACATGTACAAATGCTTCCTTGTTTTTGGAGTCTTTCCAACTGGCAAACGACAGTCAAATCTACACTTCATTACCCAAGTCCCTCGCAGAACAGAGTGAAATATATGAACAAATGTCACATTGAGCAACTTTATATTCATAGAGTGATCTCTGATCATTTTAACTGAAATCTTGTTATACCTCATTTTTAAGAAGAGCACTCCAATTTTTTCATATAGTTTGCTACCTAATCTTTTAGAAGAACATTAATAAGTGAATTCATATTATGTGCTCACATGACAAGAACTTTTCATTGTATAATCAAAATAGTTAAAATTTCCTTAATGAGAACAGAAGTCTATTGAACTGTAGTACCCAAAAAAAAAAAAAAAAAAAAAAAAAAAAAAAAAAAAAAAAAAAAAAAAAAAAAAAAAAAAAAAAAAAAAAAAAGCTCAAGGGAAGCCAAAATATTTCTAATTTGCATTTAAAGCAATCCTGGCTTAGAACCAAATTACCATGGTCAAGCGGAGTGAAAGAAAATTTTAAGACATCAGAGCTTAGATTTGCTAAGTATATTAAGCAATATGAAAAACAAGCTTTTTCTGATTACCAAACTTCATAGGGCATAAAACAAAGAAGCTAAGAGGTTTATTGTCAAGGACTACATTTTCTTATTTAAAACAAAATCTAAAAACCAGATTTTAAAATTGCCTAGAGCAAGTATAATTTGAAATAATGTGATTATTTTAATGAACTATTTACAAATAAAAAAATGTACAAATGCTTTTCAAATGAAGGAAGAAGCTTAAACTTGGAATGGTACTAATTCTAGTTGGATTGGAGGCACTCTACTTATTTTTTCATGGTTTTTAATCAGGCTTGAATATATGTCATAAAGTATACTATATAAAGTTTTTAAAAGTAAGTATTAGTTAAGAATGTACAAAGTAAAAAGTTATAAAACTATATATTTTATATTAGTGTATTTTTAATTAAATTGGTGATAACACAAAGACATCTATGAACTATCACTGTAAATGTAAAAATTAAAAATAGAAACTTGGGCAGGGGACATAGTTTAGTAGTAGGACCCTTGCCTATAATGTATGGGATGTCCTGGGTTCCAATCCTAGTACCAGAAAAAAAAAAAGAAACAAAATAGCTAACTTTAGGTGACATTTAATAGATATATAAATATCTTCACTATTAATTTGTAAAAACTACTTTGAATATGAAACCTAATATAAATTACCATGTCTAGGTACTTTTAATTTTTTAGTTAACAAAACTGTAAGCTACTTCTTGAGTATCATGAAACTCAAACATTAGTAACAATAGTGTTCACTGATAGTATCTTAAGGCCAAAGTTTCAGAAACAAATAAACAAAACCACTAAAGTCATCATCCACAAATAAACAAAACCACTAAAGTCATCATCCACTGTAGGAAGTGATATAATGTATATACTCAATATTATAGTAAGGATTAGGAAGTTTACATATTTTATAACAAATATAAATATATGATCTCCACAATACAAAGTATTTAACAATATTTCTACATTTAGAGGGGTACATAGTACAGTATATTAGTAAAATAATGGATTCAAAATTACAATACTAGAATTTGATGTCTCATACTCTACATTCAACTTGTAACAATAGCAAAGCAATAACTTTTTGGAGCTTTGGTTTCCTCCTCTGTATAGCTGGAATAATATTTGTACCACCATAATCAGCAGGCAATTCAAAGAACAAAGGAAAAAAATATGACATATACTTTATAAATTTAATAGTACTTTATATAAAAACCGTTCATAAGCACTTGGCAAATTCCAAGTGCCGAAATAACCCATTACTAAGTCTAAAGCAAATCATTACGTCTCGATGATTAATAAATAGGGATGCTGAATTCAAAGAAATCTAGAGTTGGAGGGTATCTGAATTATAAATCTAACCCAGGCTTACTAGCACAGTGCTAACTTGCCCAAAGCCACAAAGGTAAGAGGCAATGCCAAGCCAGCTGAAATTCTGTGTAGGTGTGTGAGGGGGTAGGAGGAGGGCACTAGGGATTGAATGCAGGGGCATTCTACCTTCAAATTATATCCCCATCCCTATTATAATTTTGAAACAGAGTCCTGCTAAATTGCTAAGGCTGGTCTTGAACCTGTGATCCTCCTGTCTCAGCCTCCATGAGATTAGAGGTATGCGCCACCATGCCCAGCTCAGGTGTAATTCTTTTTGTGAGAATAAAAATGGGTTCAAAAAAACAGACTGAGATTACAGCCACACACTTGTAATCCCAGTACTTAGAAGGCTGAGACAGGACTGAGGCAGGTTTGAGGACGGCCTCTACAACATAGTGACTCTCTTAGCAACCTAGTGAGACCCTATTTGAAAACAAAAAATGAAAAAAGGGCTGGGGATATAACTTGGAGGTAGAATGCCCCTGGGTTCAATCCAAGCACCAAAACAAGCAAGCAAGCAAGCAAGCAAGCAAACAAACGAAAAGACAGATTGGTACAATTTTTCAATCTAATATCCTTCTGTTCTAGAATCTTCTGATTTTAGAAAGGTAGCAGTGTATATGCCACATAGCAGGATCCACAGCAAATAATTGTGCTGCGAAAATAAAATAATGTGAGATCATTCACCTACCAGATCTCAGGCTGAGCCTAAAGAAGATACTATCAGACAGACTGGGGCTGGGGAGAAAGAACATTCCAGGCATATGTTAAAGGGAGATGCTGTCTTCTTGGTAATGAAAAGAGGCCAATGAGGCGTTAGCAAAATGAATGAGGGAAATGGCTTGAGGCCATGGTGTCTGGAAAGGGAGGTAAGGAACAGATCATGGTGGGACCCAGGAAAAAAATGAATATATGTCAAAACCTTAATGTTCCTATGTTCATGATTACCTTGCATCAGTATCTGTGATATATAACATTATTCCAAAAAACAATCACAACAGAACCTTTGATTAATAGACATCGTCCTGCCAGGTTAGCAAGGCCACTTTACTCTAAATGTCATAACACGGTCAGAAAAAGATAGACATCAATTCATGAGTAAAAACATATAAAACAGTATATATTAGATTTCCTTATTTTCAAACAACAAATGGAACAAGACTTACAGATTAAAATAAGGTCAACCTGAGAAGTACTTGTGTTCTGTTGCCTTTTTTTCTCCTATTTGACCAAAAGTAGTGTTCACATACTAAATTTAAAAGGCAAAAATTCCTTTCATACAAAAATATACATTTTATAATCATTCCTCACCTCCCAACATTCTATTAAAAAGAACATAACTTTACAATTCACATAAAAAGATAAAATGAGGGAACACAGAATAAGCACATGTTACCATTCAAGACTGACTTTAAAATAAAAAAAAAGGAATTCCTAATATAAATAACTTCAAAAAAGTCTACTAATAATTAAAATATACAATCTAAGATCTGGTCATCGGGTTCTCTGTATCACTGGCATTTCTGTACAAAAAAATACAAAATGTAAACCCGAGAACACTCTTAGAAAGTACATGTCATCAAAAGCATAAAAAAAAATGTTTAAATGTTCAATTTAAAATTTAAAATTGTTTTTAAAAGCCCAAATTTGAATGATATCCCATTGTGGTAATGCATGTTATAACAGCTGTTCATACAGATTAGTCAACTGTGCTGTGCTGGTGACAGCCAAATGTGTTCACAGTTTTGTGAACTGTCTGGAGGGGGAATACAATAAAATCACTGGGACGATTTAACGCTTACCCGATTTTTGCTAAAATTTCTCCAAGACCTTAGCTTCTTCATTTATATACCAAATAGTGGCCAAAATCCACTGCAAATACAGTAGAAGCTTAATAACCTCAAGATTTTTAGGTCCTAGTGTTCCATTTATCACAAAATAATTTTCTGAATGCTGTTTTCCACCCACCTCAAATTCCAACAATATTAACCAATGCTTTGAAAATAGCAAGGTTGTGTTTTTCACTGAATATCATGTCCAATAGCTGTGTCTAAAACTGGAAACCAATGTCAAAATACATAGCAAAAAAAAAAAAAAAAACCTACCTGAATTTAATAGAAATAAAACATGTTTCAGAATAAGTACCTTTAAAAATGCCTCCCAAGATTCTGGGCTACAGGGTTTTTTTTGTTGTTGTTTGCGGTACTAGGGATTGAACTCGGGGGCATTCTACCTCAGAGCAATACCCCCAGCCCTATTTTTTATTCTTTATTTTGAAACAGGGTCTCACTAAGCTGTGGAGTGCCTCACTAGGTAGCTGAGGCTGGCTGTGAACCCGGATCCTCCAGTGTCAGCCTCCCAAATGCTGGGATTACAAGCGTGCGCCACCACGCCCGGTGGGGCTGCAGGTTTTAAATACACACACGTTTACTAATCTCAACTGCCCCTTTCTTACCTACTCTCAACCAGCAACTGTGATTCACATTTCTAATTTGAATACATAACTACAAACACCATATTCAAACATTTGTTCCCAATAAAAACAAAGTAAAAAGACATAAGAAACTTCTATTAAACCCAATAACGTAAAGCTGCTACCTTACTTTTCTTAGTCAAGATCTGATTTTTTTAAACAGCCTGACAAGTCCTTTAAAATTTAATCTGAGTTGACACAGAAGAACAGCAAGGCACCCACTCACAGCACAGTGTCTCCCTCCATGAAACATTGGGTGCCCGATTTTCAGTCAGCACTCTGGTTGTTGCCTTATATTTAGGATAGCCAAAACCAAATCCTCATTTCCCTAAACCAGTTCTTTTCTGGGTTTTCTCACACAGTAAGGAACAGTCACAGGGTAGTTGTTCAGACCAAAACCAAAATGAAAATAATCTTTTATTTTCCCCTTTCCTTCATACCTTAACCCAAAAGTAAGACTTAGAACATATTTCTCCAACATATACTGGGTCCGACTGCTTTTTATAACCTCCACTTCAACCTTAATTCAAACTACTAGGTAGGATCTGTCTCTCCAGTGCAAAGCCTCCCTCCCTGACTCCCCCGCCCCACCCATAACCCATTCTTCACAAAGCAGGCTCTGCTAAAAACCACTTCTATGATTCCCTGCTACTCTGAAAAGAAAATCTCAGCTCACTAAATATGGTTCCATACTTACACAGGACCTTACCCTTGCCTACCTCCATCTTATATTCTACCTTACTTCCCTACTCTGGGAGCTTTACCTGCTTTGGGAACTGTGGGGTTGCATCCCTCTCGTCTCCAAACACTGCAGCCTGCAGAACTTGACACCATCAGCTTTTTCTCATCATTCACACCTCAGCTAAATGTCACTATTTCTGACCACTCAGTTTAAAGTACTAGCCAATCCCCAGTCCAAAGCTCTTATCACCAGGGTGCTTCCTGTTCTCCTCACAGTATGTAAAATTTGAAGTTACTGTCTTCTTTGCTTGTGGCCCACACTTAGAGAAAGCCAAGGCTATGCAAACTGGGCCCTGGTCTGTCGTCCATCCTGTATCCGAAGGTGTATACATCCGTGCCTGGCACTACTGAGCAATGCTAGACAGCTCTTGTCAGATCTCTTCACAACTAAAACCTTGACAGAGCACAAGAAAGGAAAAATACGGAGAAGAACCTGAAGCAACATACTTACCTCAGGTAATAAGTCTTCTAATGTTTGGAGTCTAGGATGCTCATATGTAACACAGACATAATTTTTAGTACCGAATTATTAAACTACAATAATGATTCACAAAGAAAAACTATTTGCTTTGTACTTCTGAAACCTTATCCAACCCTTTTCTTGAATATTCTTTCTATTCACTTTACTTTTTATGGGATGAATCCCTAGCCCCCTTTAAAATCACTATTCCCATAAATTACAGCCTGAGGAAAGAGCTACATAGCCATGTATGACAAGAGCAGGAAAGGAAGATGATGTCGGAACATCCTCTGTGAGCAAAGTAAAGCTTATGTATTTCTGAGACAGCTGTCAACATAATGCACTAAAACTTTTCTACTACTACAAACTATCTAAAAATTGAACACGCTGACTTGCAAAGAGTATACTGCAAAAGGCAGTATTAAAGATAGTTTACATATACTATTTGAATAACCCTATCTCCTTTAATCTTTTACAAATAATCCTGTTAGATAAGTATTAACCTCCCCATTTTACTGATTAAAACCCCAGTAAAACACTTTAAGTGATTTGCTCAATGCCATCCTGGTAACATACAGTATGAATCAGATGCTGTCTCAGTACTGTCCCCCATCACACCTGTCAGTCCCACCCCCCCCACACACACATTGGCAAGATCCCCTGCATCCTTCACAACTCAATTCCTCCCAGAAACTTTCCCTAGTATCCACTCCTGCCAAGCTACACCCAGAGGGTCCTTCATAACTGAGTCATCCAATACTATGCATATACCTTTATTTTAGGGCTTACTGACTGTGAGAAAACACACACACACACACACACACACACACACACACACACACACACACACACCCACACCCTACTTTCTGCCTGGGGCAGTCTTTCCACCCTTTCAGTCCAAATGTCTTGTCATGATACTATTTGCCAAATAAACAAACAGAATTCACTTCCTATGACTCTAAGTCCAAAGAGCTCCCAAGTATTTCACAGATAACTTCCTATCAGAATAAAATATTTTAATATGTAATTTAAAACTTTCCACGGTTTATAACTAGGATCAATAACTGTCTTCATCTTATTCTACTACTTTTCACTATTAAGACATTTTTGCAACAATCATTTACTCCATTTACTAAAGTTCATCCTATGTATAAAAAAATCAGGTTTTACATTCTAAGGTCATTGTTAATTCAATATATAGATAGAGAGAATCAAAGAAAGAAGTCAGCATTCTGCGAATAGTTAACAGCAACGACAGGAACATAGGAAGAAGGCCAGAGCCAACAAGCAGAAAAACAAAAAATAAAAACCAGTCTGATGATTCCCCAGGAATGTGTGTGATGAGTATGTACTAACCCATGCGATAGAAATATGAACAGTCTGAAGCTTAGGCAAGAACACAGGACAGTATTACTCATGGTCAAAATGTTATCAGTAAGTTCAGCATCTAAACAAGGATGTCAAATGATTCTGCTCCACTGGTCTTGGAACGATGTTTTCTTAAGGGTGATGTCTGTCCCTAGGGTCTTTCTAAAATAAAAGACCCCCCCCCCTTTCAGAAGTACGCAAAATTGTTTTATTATTTTTGTCTGTCTTTACATGAAAAACATTCAAGTGCCAAAAGAACCAATGAAACCTAAAAAAAAAAAAAAAAAAAAAAAAACAGAAAAAGTTCTCTACTAGGAACTACCTCTAATCCTCTAATGTGCTCTCAAGTCTAAATATAAGAATGCAGTTACTAAAGCAGCAGCAAGTGGAAGAAAAGCAGGCGGGTCCCCTAAGCTGTTTGAAAAACTTTTGAGAGAAAGAGTTTCTACAAACTGTTGCCCCACAAGATGCTTGGCTATACTTAACTCTGTACTTTTTTTTTCCCTTAAAGGAAATTTCTTGACTTTGTTTTGTTTTAATCTGATTTCATGTGTGTGAAAGTCTAAGGGTGGGAAGAAAGGCTTGGGAAAAGATTATCGGTCCTAGTCTGCAACTCATGCTCTGGCAGAGACTTAGTACCCAAGGATACAATCCCCTTTTAGAGGAGTCCATCAGTTAAAACCAAACTCAAAAGATAGCTAAAATAGAGAAGAGAAAAAGAAAACAAAAACCTTAAAAATTTCTCATATCAAGAATTTGAGAGCCCCAGGATATTGGGTTTGCAAAGGAAATGACCTAACCCAATAACCTCATTTTATAAGGAAGAAAGTGAATCCCATTAAAATGCTTATCAACTTGTCCAAAGTTATCAGTTCAGTAACCATAATCTTTTCCATGTTTACTTCAAAAACTATTTTTCAGCAGTGTCCTTTAAAAGTGTATTCATCTCTATATAAATTACTTTAAGACAAAAATACCATTCACTCAGTGAATTGGTGTGTCAATCTCAATGTCGTGTATGGGGAAGAAGAGGAGTAAGGAGGGGGCCGGGGAAAGCCCACCAAATGCTGTGTGCAAGTACGTCACGATCACCGTGAACTACCTTGAGAGGGGAGACTGTAGTGCACCAATAAAAGTGTAAAAAATAAAACAAAATAAATGTAGGAAAAGATGCAATCAGAATAACTGCAGGTACTGTTGATAGTCAGAATCCCCACTATTTGTAAAATTACTCATGTCCCAAATAAGTTTCAAAACAGCAAATCAAATGTACAAAATGATTAAAGTTACTATTTTTACCTTATTTACTAACATTTATTGAGCACTTACCATGTATCAGCCCCTATATCAATGCTTTGCATATAGTTTACCATTTATAAGAAATAAAATGAAAGCTTAGCAGCCATATCCTAAACAATGATAATTATACACTATAAAAATCAAGTCCTATTAAAACCATGATTCAGAAAATTTAAGGTAAAGTTCTATAAATACAATAGTAAAACAAATTCTCAGCTCCTCCTCCTGAACAACCCAGAGACCAAAAGCTTTATTCACTTTCTATGAATAAGACCACATTCAATTCTTCAATATACTCAGGTCAAAGT
The DNA here is from genome assembly GCA_004027655.1 of Graphiurus murinus. Classification (NCBI taxonomy): domain Eukaryota; kingdom Metazoa; phylum Chordata; class Mammalia; order Rodentia; family Gliridae; genus Graphiurus; species Graphiurus murinus. Next base: position 45,483 of record PVLC010003099.1, read on the forward strand.
CAAAGATACAGTCTGGAAATCCAAACAGCATCTTTCTCTTACACACACACACACACACACACACACACACACACACACACACACACCCTCTATAAATTTAAGAATAGGTAAGTACAAATAATAACAGAGGTTTACCAGTAACAGAGGTTTACCAGTAAAGTAACTTACTATGCCAAATACAACGACACTTCAATTTTAATTTTCCAAGACTATTTATTACACAATACAGAAATCAACAAAGCTCTCCTTTTCCAATTTTTTCCCCCATAGAACGATGGCATTACTTTAGTCATTTAAAATACAACTCTTGCTGAAGTGAAAATGTGAAGAAAAAAAGAAGGTATCGTAGTAGAAGGTAAAGTAACTACTAGTATTACACCTTGTTGTTTATAACATTTTTTCAGAAGATAATTCTATGGCCATACAACTTTCCTAAGAGCTAGATAGGCTGCAGTGAACTAGTAAAACCGTCTAACATGAGAGTTGTACTCTCATACTGTCCTTTTAATTTTGGGATACTGACATTGCAAATCCATATAGCCTTACATAGATGAGGTATGTGTGCCTAAATCGTACTGACATCTTTCACACCTCCTTCAAAGTATAACAGAAATGTCAATGTTATTGTTTCTTAGAATCAGAAGAGGCCAATGGGTTAAATTAATACGTATTTTTAAATTCTTTCATATCTTATCCAGAGATTTTTAAATGCTTATCTTGGAAGTATATGAAGATTTTGTTAAGAATAGTTTGGTGAAGTTAGTTCAACAGACTCCCCCCCCCCCCATAATAGTTAATTTGGGGCCAACAGAAGGTAAGAAAAATCGAGTCTGTCATCAACTCTCCAAAAATTCGATAAGTAGCTCCCTCTCCTGGAAAACAGAAATGTAAGTTCCTTCTTAAGCTGTAAAACACATGCTAGTACTCTTAAAACACTGTTTAAAACACTAAAAACACATGAAGCAAAAATTATATTTAAGTAGAGAGCCAAATTTGAGTTTTTTTATTAGTATTAATTAATATCCTAATACTACCAAAAACGATAGTATAGTTTTATAGAGGCCTATAAATACTAAAAATATAATTTGTCTGGCTAACAAAAAGTAATAAAGTTCTACAAATACAACAGCATTTGAATTACCATATTAAAACCATACTTCACAGAATTTTGAGATTCTTCTCATTTTAGTGGTTTTATCCTATCAATCTTCAATTATATTGCTCATATTTCTAAACTCACCAACTTTTCCCTAACACTGAGCTGATTCCATGTGAAAAGTAGCAGATCCATGAAGATCTCTTATTTTAGAAAGTCTTATTCTATTTCCTTATCAGGTTAAAAAAAAATAACATGTTAATATGAGTTGATTGGTAGTAAAACTCCAAAATTTGTATTTCATGTATGTAACTAGCGATAAAGTATTAATACTATTCCTGGGCACTGGGTTAAATTAAAAATGCAAGTTACAAATGTAACAGTGTACAATGTTGATACATATTTTCTCCCAGACTAAGAAACTCTATCAGTCCAAGCAGAGCAATTGTATAATTAAGTTATAATCAAATATGTTTCAAAAATGTTGTTTATCACTAAAGATGAAAATAGCACACTTGACTATCTCAAACTACAAACACCAAGACCTTCAAAATATAAAAGCTTCCTTAACAAAGCTGATTTACCTTAGTGTAAATCACATACCAAAGTCTCTCAAATTCAGATGCCATGAGAATCAGATATGGCATTTTAAAAATATGGGTTCTAATATTACTTGTTTCTAATATATGAATACTCAGAAATACCTGACAAAAACCACTAGGCAGCCAGAATTTCAAATGTAGAAAATGCATATTAGCAAGATAGCTCCTTACTACATGTTTGGGTCCCAGAGATGTGGACAGATTATCTACTTTAGCAAAACACACTGCTAAAGCTTTCTCCAGGGACCAACACTGCTTATATAAACAATAAGATTTCTATTTCTTAAATTGAAAAGACAGCTTAAGTGGAAGAAAATTCAATCCAAGTGTGTATGTGTCATGAACATGGACTCAACCTCTAGAAGACTAACTAGTATGGGAACTACTAAATAAAGTAAATTTCTTGGAAGGAAGTTTAACTAGCTTTACAAAGCATTCACTGTTCAGATACAGCAATATTTAATATGCAATGTGAACTTTAAAATTAACCCATTACACACTTCTTGTGACACCTCAAAATTTACTAAGACCCACACTAAAATTTCCTTTGAGGCAAAATATTTCTGTTAGGATTATTTAACTAAACTAATCCAAGTTGGTTTGTTTTAACTAAAATGACTAGTTACAAGACTTAAGAAAACAATATAAATAAATACTGCGCATTCCTACTCATGCATTTTAGATTTCTTTTTTTAACCCCCGGTGTACAAACCCTTCAGTCCTTAGTAGCATTCTTAGCAGGGCAGAGAGGGTGTATGAGCAATACTAAAATTACTTGTGATTAATTTTCCCCCTTGTATTTAAAATACAGCAAAATTGTCATGAAAACGGAGCGAGGTAACTTTTCCTGTAGTTATCAAAGAAGGATCACAACCCCACAACTCTAAAGCTGTGACACAGCACTAAAAGTGGGCAAGAACGTTAAGTTTCTCAAGTAACTACACCAAAGGTAAACAGTTTTCTTTTTTTCTCTTTGCTATCACCAGCAAAAGATTCCATCCTACTCCCCAAAAGGGACATTTATTTTCAAAACAAAGCAAAGTAACGCAATTAGGTAAGAGAGCAGAGCCTCCCTTCCCTGCTTCTTGCCTTGGCCTAACATTTCACCTCCTTCTTTCAACCAGATCGCCAGATGAATAGGGTAAGCTATTCAGGATCAGGGCGAAAACGTCCTGCTTGGCCTTTAGGCTAGGAAGCCCCAACCCAAGGCTGCCTTACTTTTTCCTGTTTCTCAGATTCTAATCCCACCGAAAGCAGGACTCCTGGATGAACCCCCCTCTCTGATCCCTGTCCCATTCTCTAACCTTATCTCCTCCCCTTGGTCCCCGAAAGCTCTTTCTGAAGGATTGCCAGGTAAAAGAGCTAAGAAATAAAACAAAGACAGAAGACTCTGGGGCCGAAGTTAGGCCAGCCACGCGGGGCAGCACAGGGAACAGCGAACAAGGTATAAAACCGCTGGCCAAGAAGTCAGAAAGGTGCCAGGGCTGGCGCCCCGTGCGCCGTGGACATACCAGCCCCGCAGGATAAAAGCAATAAGGCCGGGAGGAGGGCCGAAGGAAAGTCGCTGGAGAGACATTTTGGGAGCGGAGCGGGGCGGCACGAGTCGCACTCCCTCTGGCGTTGACGGCTCCGCAGTGGAGGCAGAGATGCACCCGCGTCGAGGTGACAGGAGCCGACCCTCCACCCGCCGGGCGCCCTCCGCTCCCCGGCCAGACCCGGGCACCGTCCCCGGCCGGAGCTGCGGCGATCGCCGGCGGGGCGCCCTCCCCTCCCCTGCCTCCCCGCCTACCTGTAGCACCAGCGGCTCGGGGTTGAAGGCCAGGGTCAGCAGCAGCTGCATGCGCTCCGAGTCCTTGAGGTTGCGGAGCAGGAAGCTGCCCGAGTCCTTGGTCTCGGCGTAGCGGCGCACCAGGCGGTCGAGCAGGCGCTGCGAGGGGCAGTGCACCAGGTCCGACCAGCCCTCCACGGCCTCGGGCGTGAGCAGCCGCACGTCGCCGTTGAGGCGCGCGAACTCGGTGCGCGGCATGGCCTGCAGCAGGTCGCAGCGGGGCCGCCCGGTGGCCCGCTTGCAGATGCTCTGGTCGAGCTGCGCCAGCTCGCGCTGCGAGCCCAGGCGCTTGAGCACCACGCGGCGGCGGCCGCCCTCGCGGGGCTCGCCCGACTGCGCGAAGTACACGTTCTTCACGTTGAGGAAGTCCAGCAGGCGCAGGCGGCCCCACGCCTCGAACGCCACCTGCCCGTTGAGGAAGCGGCGGCACCAGCTCGTGCCGAAGCACGCCGGGCACTTATTGAGCTGCAGGAAGCGCCGGTCGGCCAGCTCGTTGCGCTGCCAGGAGGCGAGCAGCGACGGCGAGTGCAGCACCATCAGCACCAACAGGCTGCCCAGCGCCGCCAGCTTCAGCGAGCGGGACAGGCGGCCCAGCTTCGGGGGCACCAGGCGCCACATCCCGCCCGCCCCGGGACGGCGAGGCGCCCCCACCGCGCCGCGGCCCGACAGCGACCGGCAGGGCGAGGGCGCCGGCCGGGGAGGCGCGCGAGCGAGGAGCCCGCGCGGGCAGGCTGCGACTTCGCCAGTCACTAGTCTGCACAACTCTCGGGCTCCCTCCTCCGAGCTCCCCGCCCTCCGACTCCGGCGGCGCCTCCTCCGTGCCGGCCAAGTTATAGAGGCGCGGGAGGGGCGGGCGGGAGCGCGCGCGCGGACCCGGCGGGCGGGCGCGCGCGCACGGGAACTGCCCGCTCCGGGCGCGAGCGCGGCGGCGGCGGCGGCGGCGAGCGTGCGGGAGAGGCGAGGGGCTCACGCCGGGGGAAAGAGGCGCTGGAATGTCGCGCAGCCCCGAGTAGCAGCAGTGTAGGAAGGTGGGCAGGAGGAGGCGCCCGCGCCCTCGCGGAGGCGGGAGAGGCCCCGGGGGCGAGGCGGAGCGAGCCCGCCGCGCGCGGCCCGGAAAGCGTAAGCGCGGGCTCGCGGGGGCGGCGCCTCGAGGGCGGAGCTCGGCGTGTGAGGGAGGGGCGAGCCCTCGAGCTCTGGAGGCGGGCCGACTTTCTTTGTGGTAGTTCGTCTTTTATGATTGTTGAGTTTTCCCGGGCCCTGCCCACGATCCTGGTGTGAAGGTCCTGGGAAGGGAGTGGGGAGAGACAGACAGGAGCTACGGAGGCCAGAGCAGCCCCCTCCTCCGGGAGGACGGCGCGCAGGGGCGGAGCCAGAGTGGGCGGGGCAACTCCCCCGGTCCCTATAGGGCGAGGCGCGCGCCGGGGGTGGGGCCACGTGGGGAACCGAGACGGCCTGCGCGCCAGGGGGCGGGGCCTACGTGGGGAAACGTTGGGAAAGGGGTGCGTTGTGGCGGGCTGGTTGGCAGCCGCGTCCTTGGCACGTTGTCTGTGGAGGCATTTTTAAGTTTTCCTGCCTGAGCACGGAAAGATCGAAGCCCTCAGGACACCAAGTTAAAGGGAAAATAGGATGAAGGACGGCCGTCGCGGCCTGGCGTCACCAGAAGGTCGGCCCGGGCCTCGGCGGTGCAGCGGAGAGGACCTGGTTCGCCAAGGCGCCCCCTGCCTGCGTCCCCGGCTCGGCCGAGTGCTTTCCCGGCGCCGCCCTGGAGGGTCCCCGAGGAGCGGCGGGCTCCCCGCCGGGTCCGGCCTGCGGTGCGGGCGGGGTCGCGGCGCCGCGGCGGTAGCCATGGAGACCGGAGCCGCCTGGCGCTCGCGCGCGCGGGCTGGCTGAGATGCTCACCCGACTGCGGAAAATAACTCGGCGACGCTCGACCAGAGCGCCTGGTGTCACACTTTTGGGGGGAGCCGGACTGTAGCAGACACGGCGAATATGTATTTTATAACGCTTTTTTAAAAATACTTTTAGCACTAGAGTAATTAAAACGAAGAGTGATGGTTAGTCTGATGGATAGGTAATTCCTGATAGGTATTAAACATCCCGAATCTTTACTGGGTTGATTTTAAGGGGTGGAACAGTTATTTAGGGAAACCATAGTAACTGGCATGTATAGATCAACTCTATAGAGACTTAATGTGGATTACCACTCTCTTTTCTGAATTTTCTGTATTGTCATTGTAGCAGGTATAATTATTCTGTAGAAAGAATACTGGTGAGATTAATGTTTTGTCCTTTGTGATGTAAGAATTCAATCTTTAGAAAACCTTAGAGCAATTTAGTAAATGTGTTCAACATAGAAGTGATTTTTTACATATTGCACTGTGTACAGACAGTTTGAAAGATTTAGTATTTAAAGTCTTGTACAAAATGATTGAGGAGTTTGGCAGCTACAACTGAGCACCCTGTGCTGCTTTTGTCAGGAACTTAGCTTGCTTGAATTTGCATCCCCAAATTCCATAGGATACAAAGTTATGAGCAAAATCTCCAAAGGAGAGTTTTCTGTGGGAAGAGGTCAGTGTAAAGGTTCTGGAGACCTGAGCTCCAGTTAAGCTGCACTGCTGCTGCTGAATTGTAAACTAGGCAAGTTACTACTAAACTGCCTATTTGTTAACTGATAGCTGTTGTACTTGCTTCATAGATGTTTGCTTAGTACTAGATAAATATGTGTGGACTTGGCTTTAAAATTGTAAAAGGACTATGTAAATTTTTATACTTACAGTGAAACCTAGCGACATTCTTGCCAGTAAACTAAGTAAGCTAAGAGAATTGGGGCATAATGAGAGACGACTAAGTGGCTAGGAACAGGATTAAGGAGGCACTGCTTCTCCATATGGAAAAGGACTTGGTGTTCTCAAACTATTCTTGGAATATGCCTTAGAATTACACAGGCATTTGAAGAATGAAAGTGAAAAAGGTAGTCTGTATAACTTGAATTTTGAAAAATGTTTGCTTTGTATCTAGTTTGCATTTGTCTAAAAGTTCTAATGTTTCTTCCAGTTAAATTTTCTAGACATTTAATCGATACAGTCTTCAAAAGGGAAAAAAAAACAAAACAAAACCAAAACTCAGAGCATGTAAGATAAACTCAGTGTTCTCAAGTACTATATTAGGGATTGGAAAAAGATAAGTATTAATGTACATTCCTCACCCTCCCTATAAACCTATAAACTACAGGATAATTTTGGCAAATGGATCATAAATAATTATCCAAAGTTCCTGACTGTTACTTTAAATAATGTAATTTCAACTGCAGTATAAACTGTCATTTTTCAATAACTATTACTGCTTTCAATGTATCTAGTGGATTAAATACCTTAGTATTTGATATCAATGATTTGTCTTTGTAATTGAAGTTTTATGTTGTACTGTCTGGAGGCATTTTTGGTCTCATAACTGGGGACTGGGGTGCTACTGATGTTTGGTGGAGAGAGGCCAGCAGTGCTGCAAAACATCCCACATTGCACAACACACAACAAGGAAACTAATTGTCGGAATTGTCAGTAGCCTTGTGCTGTTGAGAAACCTGACCTGCAGAATTCTCATGTAGTATAGCTTTAGGCATGAAAGTTTTACTGGTTATCATCCTTATTGTAGAAAAAAAAATGTGTATATTGAAATTATTTCATATCTGTGACTATAATGTTCTAAATGTTGTCAATTCAGAGAATTTTTTTACAGCTAACCAAAACAAAAATATCCCAATTATGAATAAACATAAAATGTAATATTTTATTGAAATGGGAAAGTGCATCCTTACCTAGTCATTAGAAGTATTTTATCAAGTGATTTTAATGCCCTGCCAGTTGTGTCCTGAGACAATATACTCATCCTGAATCAAGAAGGATAAGAGATACTTCTTTTGTAGAGGCATAAGGACAAGTCCCTGTGTACTAAAATACCCAGAACAGTGTCTGATATAAGTGGATGTTCCATTAGTGGTTGGTAGATGGGTAACAATTGAAGGAATAAACACTTTAGGATTAAATATCATTATAATGATCCATGCTAGAAATTGTGTGTTAGCACAGAAGCTGGGAAGAACTGGTGCAGTCAAGATATATTCTGAAAATAGAGCTAAGGAAATTTACTTAAGGTTTGAATATAAAAGGAAAACCTGTGTGGTTTTTGTCTTGAGCTACTGGAAGAGTTATCATTTAAGTCTGTTGGGGGCTATTGTAACAAAAATATAGACTGAGTGGCTTAGAAACACAGAATTTTATTTCTCACAATTCAGGAGCCTGGGAATTCCATGATGAAGGTGATTGCAAATGTGGTGTCAGGTGACCTTCCTGGTTCATAGATGTGCCTGTTTTTGCTATGTCTTCACAGGCAGAAGAGGCAAGGAATCTCTCAGATCTCTTTCAAAAGGGCACCAGTCACCTCCCAAACTTCCCACCTGGATACTATCACTTTAGGGGTTATGCTTCAACATAGGACTTACGGGGAACATAAAACATTCAGACCATAGCACCATTTATTGAGATGGGAGAGACAGAAATAGGATGAAGGAAACATAAGTATGATTCTGTCCAATTTCTTTAGTGCCAGGTTTGTGTTTCTAAACTCAATTTAGTTATTGACTCCTGTAGCTATTTATCAAAAATATAATTTGCTTTCAGTCTAATTCTGATTTCAACTTGTAAATAGGTTTAAAAGTAGATTAGATACCAAGTGTGGATATTTTTTACTCAGTATTTCCTCAGTTTTCTCTCTCTTCCTGTAATCCAGTTACACTCAAGTTAGACTTTTGGTATTTTCCCACAGGCCATTGACACTTGGTTTATTTTTTCAATGCTATTTATCTGTGTGTTTCATTTTAGATCATTTCTATTGCTATATCTTTACTAGTCTTCTGTGGTGTCTAATCTTTTAAACCTATTTAGTACATTTTTCATTTTAGATAATACATTTTTAAACTCCAAAAATTCTATGTGGTGTTTACAAGTTTATATACAAATAAGCGTTGGAAATCAATTAAAGGCAAATATAATATAGATAGCTACAAGAAAAGGTGACAATAAGAAACAGAATAGCCCTATGAGCTATGAAACCACACTAAAAAAAAGCATATTCAAACCACTTCAAAATGAGCTTAATGATTTTAAGGAAATGACACAAAATATGAAACAACATAAATCAGAATTAGGAAAACCTCAAAAATTAGCTGTATAGGTAAAAAAAAAAAATGCTTCAGAAATGATGAATTAAACCAAAAGGAATATAATATAAAACATAAGCACACTGGCACACTCATGCATACACAGACCAAACACAAATAATTCCTTATAAAAGTAAGTAAAAAGAATGAATTTTTAAGAAATATAATTAAGAGGCAAAAATTATTCCAGAGAAAATGATGAATATTGAAGATAAATTCAACATAGGACTCCTTAAATTAAAAAAAAAATTTAAAATTAGCTGAAAATATTATAACATACTCATTAAAAGAGCACACTGTAATCTGAGACTTTCAACTCAGAACAACCCAAATCAAAACATTATAGTAAAATTGCTAGACTTTAAGTAAAAAAAAAAAAAAACCTTGGGAATTTAAAGGAAAAGAGCACGTTTTACAAGACCATCATTGGATAATCTACTTTTCCTTAAGATACTCAAGGAAAGAAAATCCGAGCTAAGGATTTTATATCCAACCAAGCTAATATCAAGTTTATGAAGGCAAAGTCAAACTGTTAACTATAATCACAAGCTCAGATCATTTTTCCTATGAGCATTTATGAGGGAATCTACCAGAAAACATCCCTTAGACACCCAAAGAGACTTGGGAGAGCAAGCCAAGAACCGAAGATGAGAATTTAAACTATACTTATTTTCTGAGGTAAGAAAAAGTGGAAGTTAAAGGGAGAAATTAGAGTATGGCTATATAATCTGAAAAAAAAATACATATAATAAAAATTAGAGAAGGAATGCAGGATGGCCAAGACATATGAAAAAATATTTTATTTACTTTTCATTAAACATAATTTTAGTGATATTATCAATATTGTTATTTTAAGATATGAAAAAGGGAATAAAGCAAATGAGTTATGGTATATTCTAAATCTGTCATTTTCTGTGACCTTCCAAATCATGATTCTCAATGCAAAAGAGAAGAGATACAGATATAAAAAGAAGTCAAAACCCTGTAGTTCTGAATTTGTAAAAGTCACAAGCCAGTAACACTCATCCCAGCTCCCAACGTCCCTGTAAGAATATGCCCTTGTCACTGGATTCAGGCCACGTGATGTGGAAGTGCGGTGCCCACTTCCAGGCCTGGCCCTAAAATGTCTTATGCAATTTTTTCACTTTCTTTCTTAACAAGCTAAAATCAAATGATAAAAAAAAAAAAAAAAAATCCCAAAGAGGCTATATAAAATAGCTTGCACAATTTTTTTTTCTTTCCTAGATACCTTTTTCTTTACTAGTATTTGTAACTCCAGAGAGTACAGCCTTTCCCACCAGCCATCAGCATCTTCCAGGGTAGTTTCCTGTTTTCTGGCTCTTGAGTCTGCTCAAGTCCCACCATCCGATATCCTTAAGTTTCAAGTGAAAGGTATTGTTGAAACATTCCTGGGCAGCGTGATGTGGAAGCCATTTTCATTTACCCACTTTCCACCACGAGAGGTTATGGAACAGTGGTTTTCCAAGCTGCTAATATTTTTAGATCAGCTCAACCATTTGAAGAAAATAATCTCATCCCAGTCATGTCCCTTTGTCCGGATACTTTTTTTCCTGTGTTGTGTACTGTATCTCGTCATAAGGGTTATAGTTTCTGGCTCACTTAGATCAAAACCCAGCTAATCCCTGCATCCTGTTGACCTTTGAATTGTAAAAGGTTGTTTAAAACAATCTAACTCCTGGCTACCATTGCTGGTAACCCCAAGTTACTATTCCTGTTACTAAATTGATCTCACTTATTACTATCTCCCAAAACCATTTTTAAAATTGTTACTGTAACCCAGAGGCCCTGTCATGGTTTTCTTTCTCATTAAATGGAATGGTGGTTACTATTAAAGATCTAAAGAACTTGTGGCTATGATGCTTATAATTTTTTTTTCCACAGATTGTCTAGTGGTCATAACTAGCGACGAAGTCCTGAATTCGATCAGTGTATTAAAATGATTTGAACAGTAAACTAACCTCACATTTAAAATTTCAAAGTTCTGCTAAATTGTCGTAAAACCTCAGCCTTAACCAAAGCACTGTTGACAAAAATGATGAATGTTATACTCCTTTAAGAGTTTCCTCATGGGATAATTTAAAATTGCCCCTGCCCCCCTCTCCCATCCATATGGAGTGCCTGTACTACTTTGGCCCAAATCAAATATTGCATTAAGAGTTTGCGCAATATAATGACCTTCCTTGTCCTTTCAGCCTTTGGCTCTGGTGAAGTTTGAAAGAATATCCAAAGATATTAAGTCAAAACCCATTGTTCTTACAAAGCTTGTTCATTTTCTTTAAGTCTACTGGCCAGTTTCAGTCCACATCTAAAATCACACTTTTGTTCTCTTAAAGTAGAAAAAAACAGTGCTTAATTGTGGAAGGTATAAACATTTTCTCACATAAAGATTGCACAACCTGATTCATATTAGCCTTCCTGCTAATCCTTGACTGCCTGTGAAGGTAGACACAGCCCCTTACCCAGCAGTTCCTAGAAAACAGTGCATCTCCCTAAACAAGTACCATGCCTTCTTTATATGGAAGGTTTATCAAAATAATGGCTGCATTAGTTTCCTAGGGCTATCTTACCACAACTAAGTGGCTTTAAAAATAACCTTGAAACCTATTGTCTCAGTTCTGGAGGCTTGAGGTCTATCTAAAGTCAAGATGTTGGCAGGCTCTGTTCCCTCTGAAACCTGTAGGGAAATCCTCCCTCGCCTCTTCCTAACTTCTAGGGGTTTGCTAGCAACCTTTGGCATCCTTTGGCTAGTAGATGCATCTCTCCAATCCTCTGTCTTCTCCTGGGGTTCTCTTGTATTTCTAACTAGAAGCATTCCTCCCTTTGAAACATAATCCCTAGGGCAGCAAAGCATAAAGTGCTGGAGCTGCAGTGATTTTAAAAGGCCCCTCTCAAAATTAGGTGTTGCCAATGTGATAGTGGTTAAGAGGTGGGCCCTTTAACAGGCCCCTCCTTTGTGAGTGGGATGAGGTGCCGGTGTGAGAGCGCTTGATGCAGGGAGGTCCTCCCTCTGCTTTTCTACCTTCCGCCATGAGAACACAGCCCCTCTCCATTCCATAAGATACAGGAAGGAGGGGCCATCTTGGAAGCAAAGAAAAGCCTTCACCTGCTGGTGCCTTGACCTTGGACTCTTCAGTGTCCAGAAATATAAGCAAAAAAATGTTCATTCCTCATGAGGTATTCAGTCTGTAGTATTCTGTTACAGCAGCAGAAGCAGACTAGGAGAGAAATGGAAGCAAAAGTTTTGCGAGTGGACCACCAGAAGAAATGATGAGTGGTGCCATCCCATGTTCTCCAGGAGGTTGTTCATACAATAATGTGATCAAACAACTTTAAGGGAAACGTGGTTATAGCTAAAAAACGTCAATGTTTTTAGTCATGATAAATTGATTTTAGTTATAGTCTAAAGTGTAATTTTTACAATTTCTTCACGAATCCATCCCAGGGACATTAAGAACATTATAGGGGTTGTGATTCCTTTCCTATACATTTTCTGTAGTAAAGGGTTAAGTGTCCATGTGGTTTAGAAGTTCACAGTTGTAAATCCTAGAGAAGGCAATCCATTTTGAAAGGAAATACTTTCCCTTACTTGGTTGAAAAATAGTCCAGTATGTTAAACTTGAGGGGAAAAGCCCACCTTCACACATAGCAGATAACCTAGATTTGGACCTGAAGTCCTGATTGCTTCTCTGAGCTCTGGGTATCTGCTATGTTGACCTGTCTACTGGGATGAACATTAGGTAACCCAAATTTAGTATGCCCCTACCTGAACTCTTACGTGAGCTCCTTATCCCCTTCTTGCATGGTTGAATTCCAGGACGTTTTCATTCCCTCTTTCTCCTATGCCCTACATCCAACCTATCAGCAAGTACCATTGGATATTTACTTTCAGAGTCTATCCTGAGTCTAGCCACATGTTGAAACCTTGATTCCTATCACCCTAGTTCAAATCACCATCATCTCTCACCTGAACTTTTATAGTAGTTTGTAGACTAATTGTCTTCCTCCTTCTACTCATCCATTTCCCTACCCTCCAGTCTCTACATGGAAGCCAGGGTGATCATTTTATGTTAGAACATACCTGTTACCCTACAGCCCAAACCTTTTGAATGTTTAACGATAGTCGCATCAGACCTAGTGTGGGGCCCACTGTCCTTATCTCGACATTGTCTTGTGCCTGGCCTCCTCTGGCACCACTGTCCCCCAGCACTGCCCTAGCCACACTGTCCTTCCAGCTCTTATTAGGAACACACATGCTCCTCCAGACCCGAGGTTTTCCACTTGCTGTTCCCTTTACGGTTCTCTGGAGAACTTCATATGAGTCAAGTTGTCATTTAAGAACCTGAGCCAGGCATGGTGGCGCACGCTTGTAATCCCAGCATTCGGGAGGCTGAGACCGGAGGATCCCGGTTCGAGGCCAGCCTCAGCTACCTGGTGAGGCACTCTGCAACTTAGCGAGACCCAGTTTCAAAATAAAAGAATAAAAAATAGGGCTGGGGGTATAGCTCGGAGGTAGAATGCCCCTGAGTTCAATCCCCAGTACCGCAAAAAAAAAAAAAGAACCTGGTCAAATGTCTCTGAGAGACTTTCTTTGATTGTTCTGTCCAAAAATTCATGACTCTCCACCACTCAATTCCTTTTCACCCCTAGGTTTATTGTCTTCATAGCAGGTATTTAATTTTTGTTTTCATACTAATTGCTCTTCTGGAGGAATAGGATCTTTCTTTTCTTTCTGGTACTAGGTATTGAACCTAGAAGCATTCTACCTCTGAACCACACCCCTGGCTATTTTTATTTTTTTTATTGTGAAACAAAGTCTCACTAAGTTGCTGAGGTTGGCCTTCGAAATACGATACTCCTGTCTCAGCCTCCCAAGTACTGGGTTTACAGGCATACACCACTACACTCAGCTGTTTTTAAACTATTTCCAATGCTGACAACAATGCAGGAGGAATTCAAATACCTGTTCCATGAATTAGTGAGTAAAGGAATGAATGTAAAGAGTGTTGGTAGACGAGTGAACTCACGAACACCACTTGAAAACCAAGGAGTTTACTAATGCAGTTGCCAGATTAATAAAAATACCAAGACTTCCAGTTAAACTTTAAATTTAGGTAAACAAATATCTTCTTTAAAGTAATGTATGTCTCAAATATTGCATGGACCATAATTATACTAAAGACTGTATTTGTTATTTATGTGTGATTCAGATTTTACTGGACGTCTTGCATTTTATCTGGCAACTCTTCTGATGAGGGAACAGTTAAGATTCTCTTGTAAAAATCAGCATGTTATTAAAAATGTTAAACAATTTGCTGCTGAAGTGGTAATTTAATCTCTTCTATCTTCCACTATACAAAGCTACCATAAAAACGATCTATTATCCTTAGGAGTGAAATTAATTTTTCCTTTTTAAGCTTTTAATACAGCAATCATAAAAATGAAATGAGTTCTTGGGCATTGTGGGTTTTCAAAGTGAATTTAGAATTTAAATTCTTTAGTACCTGTTTTTGAATTATCAAATATCATACCCTAAAGTTGATAAAAGCAAAATTCAGTAATTTTGAGACCTACGAAATACACTCGCAGCATAAGCTCTGAATCAGGGTCTACCTACATTCAAGGCACTTTATTTTGAACTCTCTCTGACCCTAGAAAGTGTGAGGAAGACTGCAGTTTTTCAGGCTACGGATCTTTATTTCTTCTTAGCTATTTTCTGTTCATTATATTGCCAGATAAAACAAAATTTATATAATGGTAATGAATAAGACTTGACTTTAATACTGGGAAAATAAAATTATTGGAACAGATCAGTTGAATATTTGATCAGGTGAGCAGAAACTCGAGGATACTGACCTTTTCTTATACAGCCCATAAAAGTGCCTACCTGTTCTTTGCAGATGTCAGGCAACACCCTTCCACCACCAGGGGGTGTGCACATCAATTCAGAAACTAATGAGAGGATGGCCCAAAAAGGATCAATTCTGGGTCATTATGAGTATACAAAAAATAGGATGATGGAAATGCAAAACAGAAAAGGCTACTGATCATTCACATTTCAAACGTTTTCTTTTCCCAATCAGATTGCAAAGTACAGACTGGTTCCTAAGCTTTTTTGCAGAATTTTCAAAGTGGCTTACTTCAGTGTTAGATCAACAGGTATTTGATTTTATTTGAACACTCTCTTTTATTGTTTGAAGACATTTTCTTCAAAACTTGTCCAAATGTTTTAATAAAAAAAACAACAGTTTTTCAGCAATTTTTCTTGCTAGCTGTAATTTATCTGCATAAATATTAGCAGCCATCTCTATTCTAATGACTGATGCTCAAACAAAATTTAAAACTCAGAAGAGAAGGGTCTATCAAAGTAGAAATTCTCATCTACATTTCCAGTAGTCTTGAGACTCTTTTGGCAAAGGCAAAGTCAGACACGCTAAGTGGCCCCGGCCAACAATCTGTGGTGTGGCTACAAGAACTCAGGAGCTCAGATTTGTTTTTCTGACATGAAGTACATCTGCCGTCATATTCTTTCATAAGCATTGCTACACCTTACTTTTTCTAAGCTTGAGATGGCAATCTTCACAAGTGTGCACTATTTATAATACCTGATGTAGATGGGAACGTAACTTTGAAATAGAAATTTTCAAATCTTGTTCCTCTAAGGATTGTCCTGGGGGAAATGGATTCATGTGTGGAGTGGCTAGCTGTACTTTGATATTAGAATTTGTCCTTGTATTTACTTTACAAGTTAATAAAAAAGGAGGACACTCACAAGAAGATATTGCATTGAAAATTACTTGATTCCATAATTACATATGTCTGTTTTAGTGCATTAGTTTTATGCTTTTTAACTGATAGCTATGGTGATAATAATAATGATAAGGGCTACTCCTTGAGGAGACAGCATGGGAAAAGTTAAAGGCAAGGTCCCTAGGGATTCATCTCCTGGATTCTGACCTCAGCTCTGCCTCTTACTAGCTATGTAGCATCGGTAAGCTATTTAATTCTCTAAACCTTAATTTCCTCATTTGTAAATTGGAGGGCATAAAACCGTGTACCTCCTGGCACTGTGGACTAAATGAGAAAATATATACAAAGTTCCCAGCACTTGGTAGCCACTGGGCTAGAGGATTGGTAGCTGCTCATCTAAGGGTGGAATTTGTAAACTGGAAGTTAACATATAAATTAACTCCTCTAGAAATTAGAGATAACGATAGTAATTATCATTGAAGGCATTTGTGAGGACTGAGCCATGTAAGGTATGTGACGCACTGAGCTTAGTGGCTAGCATATTGTGAACGAGTCAATAAACAGCAGATGATATTTTATTTTCTCAGGTAATATCATATCTCTAATACTTTACTCATTTTATTGAGTAGGAGCTTAGTTTCAGACAAGCTAAAAAGCAGTTGAGCCAGTCAAGCCCACTCTGCTTCCCAAGCCTTCCTTTGAGGACAATCTATTAGACTGCACTCATATCTCTAATCAAATGCCAACTTTGCAAGGCCAGGAAATAGGTGTCATTCCAATTTAAATCCTGCTATGGAGCACTCCTCATTCCCTTTGCTGATACCCTCCTTGATAACTAAAAATCACACTGTTTGCCCTGTGTCTTGAGGGTTTGCTGTTAAAGAGTGCAAAGGTCTCTTCATTTAGACAATGAAAATGCAGATGATGTGTAACCAAATTAGGAAAAAAAAGACATTTATTCTTCAAATTCTCTAAAACCTTTACATTGTTATAACTTCTTTGTACTTCTTGGTCCATTTCAAGAGAGCAAGAAAACTGATAATCTAAACTAGAAGTTTTTTGTTTGTTTTTTACAAAGATGTTGCATGAAATTATTTTTACTTCTAGTGCTTAGTTTTCAACTCTAGTATTTATAAGATGCACCTAAATATAGTGAATCAGTTGATGTTCCACTAACTAGGCAACATCCAGATACTTATGGTCTTATAAAAAGATATTTTCAAAACAAACATTTTATTTTCTCTCTTTCAGCTGCATGTGCTAGCCTACCTATTATAGACTTAATTATGACTTGCTTTTTTAGTATAAAATAACCTGAATCTTTTCACAGAGAAAACCTATTTTAAAAAAATACAAACTTGAAAGTACTTTGAAAACATTCTAGGGCCAGGCCTGATGGCAACATGCCTGTAATCCCAGTACATGGGATACTGAGACAGGAGGATTGCAGGTTGGAGGCCAGCCTCAGCAACTTAGCAAGACCCTCAGCAAACTAGTGAGACCTCGTTTCAAAACAAGAAATAAAAAGGGCTGAAGGTATAGCTCAGAGGTAAAATGTCCCTGGGTTCAATTCCCAGTACCACAAAGAAAAAGAAAAAGAAAAAAAAAGTATTCTGGGAAATTAGAATGGAGAAAAAACGCAAGTGTGTCTAAATCAAGGAGTGGCAGACTTTTTTTTTTTTTTTTTGGTCAAAGATCAGATAGTAAATATTTCAGGCTTTTCAGGCCATATGGTCATTTATGAAACTACTCAACTTTACCTTTAGAGGGTGGCTGGATTCCAAGAGAACTTTATTTACAAGTAAGCAGGCATAGGCTAAAGTTGGCTGGCCCTAATGTAAGCACACTGACGATAACAGATACATTCTATTTGGTACATCAAGCAGATATTTGTCATCATAGATTGGGAGACACTTCACGATGGTGGCATCTGTCACTCAAGTTAGCTCTGAAGATGTACTGGTTATGCTTCATGTCCTCCTCTTCCTTATTCTCCTGCCCCGCCCTCCTATCTCCTGGGAGGCTGACCTTGACAGACTCCTTGACATACTGTACCAACCCTAGTTTTGGGAGTAACATCATTAAGAGATGAGATGCCAGGAGAGAGAGGGAGGGAGGAGGGGAGGAGAGGAGAGGAGATAGGAGAGGGAAGGGGAGGGGAGAGCCAGGAGTGGTGGTGCACACTTGTAATCCCAGTACTTGGGAGGCTGAGACAGGAGGATCTCGGGTTTGAGGCCAGCCTCAGCTACTTAGTGAGGCCCTCTGCAACTTAGTGAGACCCTGTTTCAAAATAAAAAAAAAAATTAAAAATAGGGCTGAGTGTGTAGCTCAGAGGTACAATCCCCACTACCGAAAAAAAAAAAAAAAAAAAAAAAAAAAAAAAAAAAAAAAAAAAAAAAGGAGAGAGAAGAGAAGACTCCTCTCACTTTGAGACCCTCGCTCAGACACAGGCGTTTATCTCACTGCCTGGCACATCTAGACTGCTTTCTTCTGGGGTACGAGCCTATAATCCCAGCTTTTGAGGCGTTGAAACAAGAGGATCACAGGTTCAAGGCCATCATGTGGTAAATTAGCAAGACCTTGGTTCAAAATAAAAAGTTTTTAAAAAATCAGAGAGGAGGATATAGCTCAGAGATAGAATTCCCCTGGGTTCAATTCCCAGTTGCACAAAAAACAAACAAGCAAGCAAGCAAACAGCTGTGTTACTGAACCATTTGTACCTCTGCATTTTCAGAAGTGTGCTTCTTGGAACACTAATCCTAAGAGTTTCTGTAAAGATGTTTGGACATATTACAGGCTGCTCTTAAAGTATTACAAAGCACAGGAATTAGTTGATTAAAGGTTAGGAGAAATATTGCAGTGGCTTATTGAACTTCACTAAATATTTCTAACTTTTCTTAATCATAAAATCTAATTCTGAATGTATTTATTAACATGCCACGAAACTTACTTTAGGATATTTTGGCTGCTTGATTCTGATCACTAGAAAAATTGCTACTATTTCACTCAAAAACATTTTATTTAAAAAAATTTTTTTTGCAGCTCAGGGTATCGAATCCAGTCTCATGCACACTAGGCAAGAACTCTACCACTAAGCTACATCCACAGTCCTCAGTCAATTATTTTTGTTTCTATTAGTTGGTCTGAAAATTTGTTACTTAAAAATTTTTATTTTAAAAATATTTGGAATTAAAAAAAGTGACAAGGCATTTTCCCCCAAAACCATATATGCAGCTTTTCAAAGCCAGAAAAGGACTGCTGGAGTCGGTGTCCAGGGCTTAAGATAAATGCTGCAGGCTTATGTCCAACACTCAACTCAAATACCACCACTTGGAAACGTTTTTAACCATCATCCTGTTACTTGTTCATGTTTTCTTTTCATAACACTTAATGCTAGTTTTTATAGTCAGTGACTTGCTTATCTAATCACACTCCTGTAAGATTATAAAATCCTTGAGAGCAGATACTGGAATCATTTTGTGTTCTTAATAGCACAGTACCTGAGTTTCAGTAGATACTTAATAAAGTGAATTACTGTGCAAATTCTGTATAAATAGTTTGCACTCTCATTAGACATTTAAACTAATGGTGTGCTGGAACTGGTATGTTACCAACTCATGAGAGCAGACTGTTAAGATCTGAGGAATTTTACAAGGCAGTTGATTTATGCTAGTACTTTGATGTTGGGATACAGTGAGCGTATTTGCATCACAGAAATTGGCAATGCTACAATCAATGCTATTTTTTATCCTGAAGACCCAGTTGTTAGACATTTACCAACATATCACAGTATCCACTGTATATGATTGATTACTACATGTATGTATGTGTGTGTATGTCTGTATATGTATAATTTTTTTCACAAGGTAATTTAGTAATAAAATTATGAATGTTTAAATTTTTATTTTTAAAAACTTCATTGATGTACTGCAGTAATACATTGTTGAGAAATTCCAAGTGATATGTTCATATATGAACATGACATCTCTGGGTGTATTTCCCTCCCCACTCTACCTACTCTTCACCTCTTCCTTCCCCTTACATGCTAGTGAGATTGGCTGTGATAAATTTATACATAAACATAGCATTATTGGGTCTGTTTCCTTCCTCAAGTCTCTATTTGTCCACCTTTTCTCCCTCTCCCAGCCCCTTCTACTTTTTACTGGTCTCGCTCTTCATTTTCATGAAGTGTCTTTTCTTTCCTATTTTTTTCACAAGCTTCCACATATGAAAGAAAAAACTTGTGGCTCTTGATTTTCTTAATCTGGCTGACCTCACTTAGCATTATGTTCTGTAGTTATGTTTTTCTAAAAACAGCATAATTTTTTTTTGTTCTTTATGGCTGAGTAAAACTTATGGTCTGTATATAGCACAATTTATTCATTCATCTGTTGATGGACACCCAGGTTGATCCTCTAACTTGGCTATTGTGAATTGTGCTGCTATAAACAGGGGTATGCATATATCACTGTGGTATTCTAACTTTAATTCTTTGAGAAAGATATGTAGGAGTGGTATAGCTGAGTTATATGGTGGTTCCATCACTAGTCTTTTGAGGAACTTTCACATTGATCTCCAGAGTGGCTGCACTAATTTATAATCCCAAAAAGAGTGTATAAGAGTTCCTGTTTCCCCACATTCTTGCCATCATTTATTATTATTTGTATTATTATTATTAATATTCTTTTTGCAGTACTGGGGATTGAACCTGGGGGCATTCTATCTCCAAGCTACACCTCCAGTCCTATTTTTTATGTTTTATTTTGAAATAGGGTCTCACTAAGTTGCCAAGGGCCTAACTAAGTAGCTGAAGCTGGTCATGAACCTGTGATACTCTTGTCTCAGCTTTCCAAATACTGGGTTACAAGCATGTGCCACCATGCCCGGCTATTATTTGTATTCTTGATGATCCTCATTCTAACTGGAGTTATATTAAATCTCAGTGACATTTAATTTGCATTACCTCTATTGCCAATGCTGTTGAATACTTTTTCATGTATTTTTTTGCCATTTGTTTTTCTTCTTTTGAGAAGTATCTATTCTGTTGCCCATTTTTAATTGGGTTATTTGCTTTTTTTAGTGTTGTTTTATGAGTTCTTAATATATTCTAGATATTATTCCTCTAACAAGGAGTAACTGGCAGATATTCTTTTGTTATATACACTCTCTATTTAGACTCTTGATTGTTTCCTTTGCTGCACAGAGTTTTTTTAATTTGATGCTATCACATTTGTTGGTTCTCGATTTTATTTCCTGTGCTTTGGGGGTCTTGTTAAGGAAACCTCTGCGAGTGTCTATGTTGAAGAGTGGGTCCTATATTTTCTTCTAGTAATTGCAAAGTTTCTGGTTGAATTTCTAGATCTTTGATCCATCTCAAGTTGACTCTTGTACAAGTTGAGGATGGGCATCTATTTTTATTCTTCTACATATGGATATCTAGTTTTCGCATTCGTACTGGTAAGTGGGAAGTAAGCCGTCCAATAATTGAAATCATATCTCCAAAGTTATAATTTTGTGGGTGTAGGATGTTGTGATGGTTGGATTACAAAGACATACTTTCACTGTCCATAAATCTAGCAAAAAAATGGTTGGAGTTGTTGAATTCCCTTAGCTTCCTATTTTAAAATTTTACCTTAAAAAGTCATTAATTTCCAGGCTTATTGGTTCCTGCTTGTCTAGGTTTTTATTTCTCCATCAATTTTGAATGATATCTTTGCTGGATATAGCAGTCTTGGTTGGAAGTTATTTTCTTCCAAGGTTTGAAGTACCTCATACCAGTCCTTCCTGGCTTTCATGACTTGGGTTGGGAAGTCTGGAGTGATTCTTATCATTTGTTCTTGAATGCCACCTGTTCTTTTGTTCTAGATGCATATAAGATTCTTCCCTTGGCATCTGTGTTAGTCATTTTAATTATTAGGTGGCATGGAGAAGTTCTCTTTACCCTTGTCTTGTTCTAAATGTCTCCTATACATAGTTGTCTTGTCTTGTTATGAATGTCTCCTATACATAGTTGTCCAACTCTGTTTTCTGTTTGGGAAATTCTCTGATGTTGTTTCTCTGAAGAGATTTCTGATGCCCTTGCTTTGTGCATCTAGATCTTTTTTAATGAATATTATCTGTAAGTTATCTTGTTTCATATTATCCCATATTTCTTGGATGTTCTGGTCATGTTGTCATATTGTCTTCTCTATAATGTTGACTGTGTGATCAATTTTGAATGAACTGTCTTCCAAGAGTGAAACTCTATTTTCCATGTGGTCTAGTCTGCCAGAGATAGTTTCTCTTGAAGTCTTTGATTCGTTTATTGACTCCTTCATTTCACTTAAAGCCTTTTTGGTTCTTACTAGTCCTCAATTTCTCTATTCATATGTTCTTTCATTTCCTGTATACTTTCTCTTATTTTATTTCTGAGGCCTTTGGTGACATTAGAAATAAAAATTCTGAATATTCTGAATTCTCCTTCTGGAACCTTCTGCAGCTCAGTATTGGTGATCTCCCTTGATTGTTGAGTTGTGAGAGTTTATTGTCTCCTAATTGGTCTTCGTTCTCATGTTTTCAGGATTCTCAGGTTTGTGTTTCTGTTGTCTTGGTATCCTCTTCCTCTTTGTGTGAGAGTCCTATGTCTATTTGTTATTCCATTATAATAAGGTCAATCTGGGGGTTTATATTTGCCTCAAAAAATCTGTCTCACTGGAGGATCCAGGTTCACGGCCAGCCGCAGCTACTTAGTGAGGCACTCCGCAACTTAGTGAGACCCTGTTTCAAAATAAAGAATAAGAAAATAGAGCTGAGGGTATAGCTCGGAGGTAGAATGCCCCTGAGTTCAATTCCCAGTACTGCAAAAAAAAAAAAAAAAAAAAAAAAAAATCTGTCGTATATTTTCAGACTTTTGAGATTATCCTTCAGAACCTACTTAACAAGATATAGTTCTTAGTCACTGCAGACAAACTAAAGTCTCTAATTGGCTGCAGGCTACCATACTCTCCAGTCCCAAGCTCAGCAGGGCCAGAGACTCTGATGTTCCTTTCAGAGCCTGTGGCCTGCTGGTTTGGATTTAATGCCCCATAGACACCACCGCTGCTCTGCCGGTTGTGAACCTGTGAAACCCTGCAGATCGTTGACCCCTGGTCTCTGTGATCACTGGGCATAAACTCAGCAGGGCCAGAAATCACTGTGTTCTTAGTTTGCAGCCCAGCTGGCTGGGCTTTGATGGCACAGGGACACCACCACTGATCTGAAGGATGTGATCACATGGAGCTCTGTTAGCCACTGACCTGCATGGTCACCAGGGTCAAACTCCACTGGTGGAGAGTGTTGTGTTCCTAGCCTGTAGCTGTGATCATATAAACCCCTGCTGGCCCCTGGCCTCCCTGCCTTCCCAAGCTCTGGCAGAGAAAGATTGTACTGCTCAGTTATTTAGCCCCAGGGACACTGATGCTGTTCTGGGCAACTGAGATCATGTGAGGCCTTGTTGGCTTCTGGCCTTGGTGCTTATGGCACTGCCATGCATGAGTTTATAGGCTTCCAAGCCTGTAGCATGATTGGCTGAGTTATTTCACCCTACAGACACCTGCTGGCAGTCCTTTGTGATGGCTAGAGATCCGGCAAGGGTAGAGTGAGTTGCCAACCCTAGGTCCTGCCCACCCAAGTATTTCTAGGGACTGTTTGCTAATTGAAATTTCTCCTGTGCCAACCTTAGCTCCCACCCCCACCTACACAGAGATGATTTGCCAACTCAGACCCCTTGAGTCTGTTTGGGACCATGCAAGTCACTATAGCAGCACAGGCTCCTGCTGGAACAGTTTGTAAACTCACAGTCTAGAACATTGCCCCTGTTTGAGTCCCTATAGGAAGGAACAAATATTGCTGCTGCCACTGAAGTTTGCTGGGTAATTTGTCTGGTTTGTCTGTAGATTCACAGTGGTCTTGGAGAAGTGGGTTGTAGACACTGGGGTCCCCACAGAAACACATTGTCATTTCGTCATTCAAATTCAGCTGCAGCTGTAAGAGTTTGCTGAGTGCTTTGGCTGTTTTGGGAGCCATAGTCTTTAGGTATTTGAGCGTGGAGAGAAGAATGTGATTGCTTTTAATGATGGTTTTCTGGAATCACTGGCTTACGAAGATTGTGCTACTTCTTTGCTGGAATTGGTCTATGAGAACTGCCTGGCCCCTGCAGCTATGAGCCCAGGTGTAGGCTTGTCAAGATGACGCCTGCTTCCGCTCTCTGCTCACCAGAATTGACACATGGAGCTCTTTCCAGACCTCTGCTCTCTCTGCTGCCTGTTATGCCACCACATTTTGACTGTCTTTCTTCTGTTGAGTTCTGTTTTTCTTTTCTTACCAAGAAGCAGTCTTCCCACTGGTTGAGTTCCAAGTCCCAGAGCAACTAAAACTCGCTATCTTCCTCTATTCCTCCATCTTATTATTATTATTTTAGTAGTAGCAGTAGTAGTAGTAGTAGTATTTTTTCTTTTGGTACTGGGAATTGAACCCATCCAGTGGAATTTTATCTCTGACCTATACCCGTAGCCCTACTTTATATTTTATTTTGAAATCAGGCCTCATTAAGTTGCTGAGGGTCTAAGTTGCTGAAGCTTGCCCCAAACTTATTTCAGCCTTCAAAATGGTGGAATTTCAGGAATGAACCACCACACCCAGCTAAAAATTTTATTTTTAACTACATGAGCATAAATACTATTTGGTACATAACCGATCTTCTTTCTATGTGACCAAAAACTTGTATTGAAATTCTTCAGTGACATCACATTTTATATAATAAACTAATTTATAAAGTTCTGCAAATCCAGAAGATCATCAGAAATTATTTTGAAAATTTTTATTCCAATAAACTTGAAAACATAGAAGAAATTGACAGATTTTTAAACAAATAAAAACTACTTAATTGAAGCAAGAGGATAGAGAAAACCTAAATTGACCAATAGGAAGCAAAGAGATAGAAATAGCAATAAATAGTCTTATATCAAAGAAAAGCCAAAATCCAGACAGATTCCAACTGAATTCTACAAATCATTTACAGAAGGAATAGTCTAATACTTTATAAGTTATTCCATAAAAATGAAAGAGATGGAATCCTTCCAAAATCCTTCTATAAGGCCAATTTCACCTTAATACCAAAACCAAATAAAGATTTTCTCAAGAAAAGAAAACTACAGTCCAATATCATTGATGAACATAAATGCAAAAATTGTAAACAAAATACTAGCCATGCACATTCAAAACCAAATCAAGAAAATTGTACACCATGACCAAGTTGATTTCATCCCAGTTATGCAAGGCTAGTTCAACATACACAAATCAATACATGATAGACACCACATAACTAGAACTAAGGACAAAATCACATTATCATTTCAATGGATGCTGAAAAAGCATTTGACAAAAATCCAACACCCATTCATGTTAAAAACACTACAGAAAATTGGAATAGAAAGAACTTACGTCAACATCATTAAGGCAACATACAATAAACCCAAAGCCAACATCATATGGAATGGGGAAAATCTGCAGGAATTCACCTTAAAATCAGGAACAAGACAAGGATGCCCATTATCAACACTCCTTTTCAATATGGTACTTGAGACTCTTGCCAGACCAATAAGACAAGAGAAGACTATCATGGAAAAGAAGAATTAAAATTATCTATTTGCAGATGACATGATCCTGTCTTTAGAAGACCTAAAAAATAATAATAACCAAAAGACTTCTAGAGCTGATTAACAAATTCAGCAAAGTGGTATGATACAAAATCAATCTTTAAAAAACCTGCAGCTTTTCTATATGCCAACCATGAATTCATTGAAAAAGAAATCAAAAACACAATTCCATTCACAATAACTTCACAAATAAATACCTAGAAATAAGTCTAACCAAGGAAGTAGTAAAAAACATCTACAATGAAAACTATAAAACATTACAGAAAAAATGGAAGATCTTAGAAAATGGAAAGATCTACTGTGCTCTTGGATAGGCCATTTTGATGCCAAATGTGATCTACAGAGTCAGTGTAATCCCTATCAAAATACCAATGTCATACTTCATAGACCTAGAAAAATCAGTCTTAAATTTCTTATGATGAATCAAGAGACCCAAAATAGCCAAAGCAATTCTCAGCAATAAGAACCGTGCAGGAAGCATCACAATCCCAGACTTCAAATTATACTACAGCACTATAGTAATAAAATAATATGGCATTGGCACAAAAACAGACACATAGACCAATGAAATAGAATAGAAGATACAGAAACAAATCTACACACTTATAGCCGATTGATTTTCAACAAAGATCCCAAACATATATGTTGGAGAAAAGACAGCCTTTTCAACAAATGGTGTTGAGAAAACTGGTTATCCATTTGTAGAAAAATTAAATTAAATCCAAACTTCTTGCCCTGCATAAGAGTCAACTCTCAATGGAACAAAGACCTGGAAGTTAGACTAGAGACTTTGAAATTAATAGAGGAGGGCATAGGCCCAACACTCCAACATATAGGCACTGGTAAGTACTTCCTTAATTAGACCCTCAAAGCCCAGGAAATTAAAGCAAGAATTAACAAATGGGATGGCATTAAAATAAAAAGTTTCTTCTTATCAAAAGAAACCATTAAGTACCTAAAGAGAGAGCCTACCGAATGGGAGATCTTTGCCACCTATTCCTCTGATAGAGGAATAATAAATAACTAGAATATACAAAGTACTTAAAAGACTTAACACTAAAAAAATCCAATCAAGAAAAAGGCAATTAAACTAAATAGACACTTCACAAAGAAGAAATACTAATGGCCAATACATACATGAAAAAATGTTCAACATCATTAGCAATCAGGGAGATGCAAATCAAAACTACACTGAGACTTCATCTAACCCCAATCAGAATGGCAGTCATCAAGAAGTTAAACAACAATAAGTGCTAGTGAGGATGTGGGGAAATAGGAACTCTTCTACACTGTTGGTGGGATTGCAAATTAGTACAGCTGCTATGGAGATCATTTGGGAGATTCCTTAAAAAACTGGGAATGGATCCACCATATGATCCAGTTATCCATCGTTAGAGGATGAGAAATACAGACTAGACATAAACACTTCTCTCAAGGACCTTATAACCCAATAGCTATGACGCTTATGTCCCTTTCATCTTTCTCCACTGTTGGCTTTATTAGATTTTCCTTTCTAAGTAGTAGGTCTAAAGCCAGACTACAATTAGAATCTGGTTCTTCACAATCCTTCCTGGGGTTCTTTGCAAAAGGACTGAAATCAGAGTATTGAAGTAATATATGCATATCCATGTTTATAGCTGCAAAATTCACAATAGCCAAATTATGGAACCAGCCTAGTTGTCCATCAACAGATGACTGAATTACAAAACTATGAGATATACATACAATGTATTTCTATTTAATAATAAAGGAGAACAAAATTATGTCATTTGCAGGAAATTGGATGGACTTCCTGGAGAACATTATGTTAAGTGAGATTAGCCAGTCACAGAAAGTGAAGAGTCATATGTGTTTCTCTTATATGTGAAGCTGAGGAGCAATCAGGATACCAGAGTGACTTCAAATAATGGAGGAAAAACTCCAGTGGAGCCAGGGAGTGGTCTAGGTGACAAGGAGGATCAATAAATCACTTCCATCTGACCTTATATGAGAATACCAGTGTCAGTCTCAATACCTTGTGTGTGGAGGGGGGAGTGGGGAGGAAGCCAGGTGAAAGCCCACCAAGTGCTGTGTGCATGTATGCCACCATCACTACGAACTGCATTGTGATGTGAGACTATAATGCACCAATAAAAGTAAAACAAAAATAAACAGTTCAAAAATACTGTGTCAGTATGTGAAGGTATTACTACCACGATGGGATGTGGAGGAAAATAAACCAAGAGCTGTGTGCATGTATGTTTGTATCACATCGAACCTTGCTATAATATGTAAATTGTTATGCACAAATAAGATAATTCAAGAATAAATATTTTTAAAAGTAGAAATAATTTTCAAATTAAGTTATATTTTAAAGAGAATAAAGTATAGAAATCCTAAGAGTTAAATCTGATACTTTTTTTATATGCACATAAACCTCTATAACCATTACCAGGATGTAGACATTTCTAACCTGGCAAAAGAAACTAGTTTTTTTCCCCTTCCATATCAATACTCATTCTTATGGTCATTATTCTGATTTCTATCACAATAGATTAATTTTTCTATAGGAAGTATATTTTTAAATTTATTTTAGCTGATTTCACAAAAACTACATATGAATGGGATGGCACGTAATGATGCATGTATACAGGGTACAATGTTCAAATCAGGTAAAACATCTATTTCCCAAATGTTTATCATTTCTTTACGGAGAAAGCCTTTGAAATTCTTCCTTCTAGCTTTCTGAAATGCACAGTACATTGTAGGTACCAGAGTCACCCTCGCCTGCACCAGCATGCCAGAACTTCTTAGTCCTCTCTGTGACTTAGTGCCTATTGACCAACCTGCTGCAATCCTCCCTCCCCTTACTTACCCTGGAATCTAGTAACCACCATTCTTCTCTCAACTTCTCTGAGACCAACTTGTAAAAGATTTTTAACAGTGTATTTTTTCTTAAATATATGGAAAAGAAAGTTTGGAGACTAGTTTGAAACAAATGTATATAAAACAGACTAACTATATATTTAATAAAAATAGCAGGTACTTACTTTTGAGCACCTGGCCATACTTTATTAAAGCTGTTTGAAGATATATTAAGATACTTTAAGAATTACCTGTAGCTACTAGATTTTATTGTCCCATTGCCTACAGTTTAAGTATAAACAATATAGCTTTTCTGCATGAGCAGCTTTTTCAAAAAAATTAATTTTAATACAGTCTTTGAAACCATCGTTAGAGGATGAGAAATACAGATTAGACATAAACACTTCTCTCAAGGACCTTATAACCCAATAGCTATGACGCTTATGTCTCTTTCATCTTTCT
Source organism: Graphiurus murinus (assembly GCA_004027655.1). Taxonomy (NCBI): domain Eukaryota; kingdom Metazoa; phylum Chordata; class Mammalia; order Rodentia; family Gliridae; genus Graphiurus; species Graphiurus murinus. Next base: position 73,972 of record PVLC010003099.1, read on the forward strand.
CCACTGTTGGCTTTATTAGATTTTCCTTTCTAAGTAGTAGGTCTAAAGCCAGACTACAATTAGAATCTGGTTCTTCACAATTCTTCCTGTTGTTAGCTCAGCCTAGTTAAAAAAAAAAAAATAGAAGATATTTCCTTTGACTGTGGGCCACATGAATACAGCCACAAGGACAACTGGTTTTGCTCAAAAGGAACTTCATAGGCCCTGAACTGGTGGTTTCTGAGAAAAACCTGAAAGGCCTGACTTTCTTCAATAGATCTACATAGACAGGGTGGACTTCAGAGGCCAGGAGGATGATAATTACATTCTGCCTGGGATGCAGTTTTCCTGTTTCCCAAGTTGCTCTTAAGAAGGGAGGCAGAATTTACATAGAATAACCTCCTCAAGACACCATTCTTTGGGCGCTACCTTCCTGATCTGCTCCCCAACTCTGAACATTGGTTGTGAACTTGAGATCAACCAGACTCTGTAACTTTAGTAGTGGAGTCAAGAGTAACAAAGGAACAAGCTGCAGGCTCTCTTGTCCTTGGAGAACTGAGCAGAGCTTTCTAAAGAGTTACTCCAACAATGAAAATGCAAATGTGAGAATAAAAGAATTATAAGCATAACTATAAATATAAATGTGCACATAGTTTGTATCATGCATTATGTGTGGACTAGGGCTCTCAATGAATTTCAAGTTGCTTCTGAGAGTGGCCTTGCTGGGCTTTCTCCTGGGCCACCAGTGGGAAAGCAAGAAAGCATATGTCCTTTCCTGGACAGGTTCCATGTGCTTGGACAGGAGGTAAACTCGGGGTCAGGAACCAAAGTCATGTAAACGCATGGCTCTGTCTTGTGTGAGATGTAACGAAAGGGAGGGGGTCGTTGATGAGCACTCATCAGACCTAAAAGAGTTGAATTAATAAAAAATAATGCACTGGCTAAACCTAACACCCCCATCCTCAGCTCACCTACTTTCTGAATCTTCTTTCCTTTCCTGTCTGAACTGTCTGCACCTTTGCTAATTTGTTCCTGAACTATTCCTCTGCCCTTTCTCAATAAAAGAGCCTACATTTCTCCCAGCATAGAGGAAATCATGCTAATTTATAATTGGTGATGACTGACTGGAACTCTGTCATCTTAATATTCCATTCTGCCTAATATTGTTAGTGGCTACCATCTACCTCCGCCCCCATCTCCATTCCCCTTATTAGAGTGTAACAGAAGCTTCATGAATGGAGGCCGAATGACTTTAGTGTCTTTCTTTCAATATGTCTTTTAACTTGCTCCATCCCAAATTCCCAATTTTCTTTTAAAGACATTTAGTTTGATCTATTGCTTCCAAAATTCTAAATTTCAAATTCAAGTTAAATTTTTACTCCTAAAATTCTGCCTAGGTATGATTTCCCTATATTGTTCTCAAACCTGGACCTCAATGATGTTTTCATGGTTGTACCACCATAGGAAGGCCAGCCATAGCACAAGGCTAATACACAGATGCCTGGAAAACAATGAATCCTTTTATCACAGTAGTCCTGAAGCCTACTGAACCCCTAGACTTTCTGGTTATGTTAACCAATCAATCATTTATTTCTGTTTGTTTTCTTATAAATATTAAGCTGCTGTAACAAAGAGACAAAAAATAAAAATAGTTCCTAAATAAAATGGTAGTTCCTTTCTTTCTTGTATTGCAGAAGAAACTATTGACTTAACCATCCAAGGCTGAGAGGGTAGCTTTGTTCCATGAGCTCATCCAGAGACCAGTAATCCTCTGTCTTGCTCCTTTGCCATCACCAGGACGACCTCCTTTCTACAATGTTTGGAGCTGGGCCACTGCAATATTTACACCTCAGAATACAGGAAAAGGGGGAAGGGAGGTTTGAGAAGTACATTTCCAGTGTCTTACCAAATGCTAAAAAAGCAAGACTTCTATTCATATGTCATTGGCTTAAATTCAATCACATGGACATACAAAACCATAAATCAAGTCAGAAGATATAGTCTCTAGCTACATGCCCAGGTAAAACTTGATTACTAAGGACAAAGGGGGAAAAAGATTGAGAGTAGCAGTTAGCAATCTGTCAGGCAAGCTAAGTGTGTTTTCTGTTGCTTCCAACATCAAAAGTTCCCAAGACATCCTTGTTCATGTTAACCTTTGTGTGTTGAGATAGGTACCATTGAAACACAAAGAGTGAAGCATTGTGTTCTCAAGTGTTGCCTTACATATGGAAATGACAGCCCTGAGAGTTTATTTCATTCAACATTTGTAGGGCGAATCTAAGCCACTTGAAGGGTCTTGAGGTTGTCTAACAGTTTTCTTTGACCTGTTGTCTCACTATTTTTTTTTAACCCAATCTATTACATGATTTTCATTGTCTCCTATTTTTCTTCAAAGTACAGTCTCCAAAATGGACTTTTGCTAAGTATGTTGAGTCATTAATTTTCTGAGCACATATGGAACTAGAAATGTTTTCCAATTAATTATTTATTTGATTTGTCCAAACAAGGGTATAGAAATAGGGAACGACATTTATAGAAAAATGCTTCAATCAACACATGTCAATATTTATTACTCTCATCGGGCCACTTATGTGTAAATAAGCTCATTTTAGCCCTATAATTTCAGTGTAAAATTACAATAATGGGATCTTTTAGCTAAAAGCTGAGGAATTGGTATTATAATTTTATTTGGGGAAAAATTTATTTGCTACCTACACACTTAGAGAGTTCAACTCTTTTGCCAAAAAGATAACCAAGCAGTTGCATTTATGGACAGGTCTCTCCTTGGTCTTAATATTGTCCTCCCATGAACTCCCTCTCCCCTCCCGTGGGTAAACATACACCCAAAGGTTGGCTTGATTATAAGGTTTTTCTGGACCGAAGCATAGGAAAAACAAACATTGTCCCTAAGCCTACTCCTATCCCAGCTGTTGTTTATAAGCTCTCTGTCCTGAGGTCTCTCACTCATCTCATTATTAAATGTTAACATTTATAATTAGATTGGTCTGCGAAGTTTTTGAGATTCTTATTCATGAGGTCTGAAGTAAGACCTGGGAATCTTCATAATTATCAAATGCCCTAAGTGTTCTGGGTCCTGGAAGTGGACAGAAGTCCACTTCAGATGAGCTTTAATCAATGACTAATGCTGTTGCCTGGATACTGAGATACCTAACCCCAAACCCCCAGAACCATAAAACCACAGTGAAGCCTCCGGAACCACGGGCACAGCTGCTGCTAGAATGTCAACATGACTCCTCTGCTGATCTCTGTCCTCGTGGGAAACACAGCCCCTGACAAAGTCCTTATTTGTACACCTCAGCCTCTGTCAGGCTGAAGACAAAAAAACTATTTTATGTTAATTTTTAAAATTTTTATTCTGTTAAAATGATTGTTTCTATGAGCACCCATAATACATAAAATGTTAGCATAGAAATACATGTGTATGATTTATAAATATATTTCATGAGTGTATTATTGCACAATAGCATTTCCTTTTTTTTTTTTTTTTTTTTTTTTTTGCGTTACTGGGGATTGAACTCAGGGGCATTCTACCTCCGAGCTACACCCCCAGTCCTATTTTTTATTCTTTATTTTGAAACCGAGTCTCACTAAATTGCAGAGTACCTCACTAGGTAGTGAGGCTGGCCACGAACCCGGATCCTCCGGTCTCAGCCTCCTCTCAGCTGGGATTACAAGCGTGCGCCACCACCCCCAGCACAATAGCATTTCCTAATAGCATTCCATTATTTAAAAAGTTTAAGCTAGGTTTGGTGGTGCATGCTTTTAATCCTAGTACTTGGGAGGCTGAGACAGGAGGATCGCAGGTTGGAGGCCAGCCTCAGCAACTTAGCAAGGCTCTTGGTAACCTTGTGAGACTCTGTTTCCAAATAAAAGTGGGCTGGCATTGTAGCTCGAAGGTAGAATGCCTCTGAGTTCAATTCCCAGTATCACAAAAATATATAAATTTAAAAATAAATAAATAGTTTATACATCTATTATTTAGTTTTTGAGTAACCTCTGTACTACTTTCTGTAAGACTGGTACCAATTTACATTCACACAATAGTGTAAAAAGATTTCCCAGGCTGGGCGTAGTGGCGCACGCTTGTAATCCCAGCATTTGGGAGGCTGAGAACTGAGGATCCGGGTTCGCAGCCAGCCTCAGCTACCTAGTGAGGCACTCTGCAACTTAGTGAGACCCTGTTTCAAAATAAAGAATAAAAAATAGGGCTGGGGGTTTAGCTCGGAGGTGGAATGCCCCTGAGTTCAATCCCCAGTACCGAAAAAAAAAAAAAAAAAAAAAAGATTTCCCTTTTCTCCACATCCTAGCCAATTCTCATTATCTGCTGTATTTTTTTTATAATAGTCATTCTAACAGCTGTGAGGTGATACCTCATTCTGGTTTTAGTTTGAACTTCCCTGATGCTTAGTGATGTTGAGCACTTTTTAACCTATTCGTATGTCTTCTTTTGAGAAATGTCTAGTGAGGTCTTTAGTCCAGTTTTTAGTTGGGTTGTTTTTTTTAGGGGAGGTTGTTTTGTTTTGCTATTGAGCTATTTGGATTCTTTATGTATTTTGAGTATTAACCCTTCATCAAATACTGCATCCCATCGACATCCCTCTCAGTAAATGGACAAGGAAAATGTGGGATTATTCAGCCCTAATAGTGAAAGAAATTCTGCCACCTGGGACGACACGGATGAACTCAGGACATCGTGCTAAGTGAAAAAAGGCGGGACACCGAAAGGCAGATACCATATGATCTCACTTACACGTGGAATCTAAGATGGTCATATTCGTAGAAGCAGAGAGTAGAAAGGGAGTTGCCAGGGATGGATGAGAAGGGAAGAGTGGGGAGATGTTGATCAACAGGTAAAAAATTTTCTGTTTGCAAAATGAAAGCGTACTGGAGAGCTAATGTACAACATAATGACTGTAATTAACAATACTATCTTATATATTTGAAATTTGCTAGAGAGTAGGTCTTAAGAGCTCTTAGGACAAAAAGAAAAGGAACAAAGAGAAAGGGAGAAATAGTAACTATGAGAGGTGATAGATATGTTAATCAGTCTGACTATGGCGGTCATTTCACAATGAGTACATGTATCAATGCATCAAGTATATGCCTTAAATATATGCAATTCGTATTCATTAATTATGCCTAAATAAAGCTGAAAAATCCAACAATAAGAAAGCCTATTAGAATTTTGATAGAAATTGTTTTGAATCTCACATAGTAATTTTGGGAGAATTGACATTTTCTTATCAATGTTAAGCACATGTCTTTCTATTTTAATTGTTTTTCAATAAAGACATTATTCTCACAAAAAGAAATATGAATATTCAACCTACCATATTTAATTATCCATTTAGTCCATCTTTTTCTCTAGCTATTTAAGTATATTATCATCCCAAGAACAGAATAATTTCCTTGGGGCTGTGACTGCGATTCATTTTCTCCAACAATATTAATCTCATTGCTCAGGAACTCATAAATGCTAATAAATCATATGCTGGTAGAGATTTTGAGAAAGATCCTAACATTTATCAGGAACTGATAAAAGTAATTTATAAAGCCGGGCGTGGTGGCGCACGCTTGTAATCCCAGCATTCGGGAGGCTGAGACCGGAGGATCCGGGTTCTCGGCCAGCCTCAGCTACCTAGTGAGGCACTCCGCAACTTAGTGAGACTCGGTTTCAAAATAAAGAATAAAAAAATAGGGCTGGGGGTATAGCTCGGAGGTAGAATGCCCCTGAGTTCAATCCCCAGTACCGCAAAAAAAAAAAAAAAAAAAAAAAGTAATTTATAGACAAATAATGCATATTATAAGAAGAAACCTCAGCAATACTATTTAAAAAATGGATAGCCTAACCCGGGGTGGTAGCACACACCCCCGTACTTGGCTGACTGAAACAGGAGGATTGCAGATTTGAGGACAGCCTCAGTAATTTAGCAAGGGCCTCAGCAACTTATTGAGACCCTGTTTCCAAAAAAAAAAAAAAAAAAATAGGATTGGAAGTGTAGCTCAGAGGTATAATGCCCCTGGGTTCTATCCCCAGTACCCCGCCTCCCACACAAAAACGTATAACTAAAAGTAAAAACGTTTGGTGAATTTACATTCTAAGTACAACCTAATGTAGTTGTAGTATTCTCTGTACCATATGTTTTATCATGCAGCCTTCAGAAAACAAATGTTAAATGTAAAAAAAAAAAAAAAAGTGTGGATTTGTAGATTCGTACACACTAACTCTAGGTATAAACTCCATTTTTCTCTGTTATGTAGCTGGTACCTAGTACATGCTTGGCACAAAGTAGAGATGCTCAGTAAATATTTATTAATGAATAATTAATAAGAATGGGTAGAGAAGGGCTCTATGCATTATTTAAATCTTGGAATGCCATGGAAACAGTCCCAATTCACAAAGTGGCAGAGTAAATGTTTCCCAGACCTGTTTTTCTTTCTTTCTTTTTTTTTTTTTTCCAGGACACTAGACTTAGTGATCGCTGTGATACTGGACTGACCCAGTAAGTAGATGAAGCCTTCTAGAATGCATTCCCTCAGTTTTATTTTTAATTTATTTTTAGTTTGTATTTATTTATATAAATAAATTAATAAATTGTGGGACTGGGAATTGAACCCAGGGGCATTCTACCTCTGAGCTATACCTCCAGCCCTAATTTTTATTCTTTATTTTGAAACAGGGTCTCACTAAGTTGCAGAGGGTCTTACTAAGTAGCTGTGGCTGGCCACGAACCTGTGATCCTTCTGTCTCAGCCCCACAAGTACTGGGATTACAAGCCTGTGCCCCTGCGCCCAGCCTTATTTTTTAGATTTACTACAAAGCAAAAATAAAACCCAAATTAAAAAAAAAAAAAAACATAAGTAGTCAAGATGCTAGAATTCCATTTGTACTCAACAAAGAGTTTAGGGGAAAATTTACTATTGAATCTCAAAATACAGAAAGGAGGTCAATGAGGCATTGGTAGGAATACTTCCAAAGACCTGTTTTCTACTAATCTGCCAGTGTGCAAAGTCTCAACCTTCAAAACTGTCATTTTAAATTTTTGTAGAAAAATAGAAAATATTTTATATCTTTAAGTTTATTTAGGTTTCTTAGTTAAATAATAGGAGAAAAATTTAGGGAAGAAATCTTTTTAAAAAGAAGTAAATGGCTAAATAACTTCTTATATAGAAATTATAGCTCTGCTATTTTGAAAGGACTAGTAGTAGTATTTTCTCTGGAACCTGCAATATGGACCTCAACAAGGTATACCTCAACAAGGAAAGTAAGATTGCTTATTGGTACTTAAACGTGAAGATCAAAGCAAAGGATATAATCGTATAGATAAGCAAAGCCACTGGGAAGATAGTAGTGTTGGCAGTCATCAGATGGGCTGAGTCAGCATCAAAAACACAACAACATAATCCCAGTACATGGAAGGCTGAGACAGGAGGATCGCAGATTCAAGCCCAACCCCTGCAACTTAGTGATACTCTCAGCAACTTAGTGAGGCCCTTTTTCAAAATAAAATAGGACTGAAGATATAGTTTCAGAGGTAGAATGTCCCTGGGTTCAACCCCTAGTACCACACAGACACACGTACACACACACACACACACACGCCAATAATGTGGGGGTTGGTCGCCAAGGAGCACCTACTTAGCAGCTGGACCTCAGAGTATTTCATTATATGAGTGCTAGTATAGCTCTGAATACAGGACTTTTAAAGTTTTATTTACTTATTTAATCAAGACTCTGAAGTTCAAGTCGGGGTTTCTGCTAGATGCATCTCAACATGAGCTTTCTTCTGACTTGGTCTCAGAAGGGATCCTGTACTACACTCATCAAACAGGTCCAGGCCTTTCTGGTTCCTGTGGGTAGTGTTTTTTTAGTGTGAGTTAGGTCAGTGGCTTCTGGTGATGTTTGGGTTCAGCAGAACTGTAGGCATCCAGTCTATGAGATGGAGTACTTGTGCATGGACAGGTTGGCCTTGTGGTGTCTTCCTCCAGCTCAGATTCATTTTAGAAGCCAATATCCTTGCTCCAGTCTTATAATTCCCGAATGAAGTATAAAGCAAAGTCTGGGGCATTTCTCAAGGTTAAAAGGTCAGCTTGAAACCAGGGGATGGCAGTTCAATGAGCTGCAAACAGTCTCCCCTTGCAGAGCTTAGCTGGGGTCTCTTCTGTGCTCTACCTATGCTCTGTTCTGTGCTCAAAGGGGATTTTTTACACAAAGCACAGAGTTCGTCTTGAAGAACAACATGAGTAGTTGTTATGTGGTTTCCTCAAATGCTGGCAGGACTGGTTCACACTGTGCATCATGCTGCAAAGCTCCCCACAGCTCTACTAACAGCTACCCTTCATATTTTTCATACATGGAGCAGCTGTTTTACAAGTCAATCTCTCTCCCTTTGTAAGTGGTTCTTTCACCCATACTCTGCATTTTTCAGCCCATAGTCCAGACCCTGCCCCTTTCAAAATCTGCCTTCCTTCTGAACTCTCCACCCCTGGAGGAGAGCAATTGTCTCTGAGTGCTTTCCTGCTGAGTGGTCCACAAGATTCTATAGAGTAAAATCCTCTACCTCAGTACAGTAGAGGAAGCAAAAACTGCCTTGGAAACAGTCTCTGAAATGATGCATCATTTTTGTTTTGAAAGTAAGCAAATATCAAATGGCCTATTTCTTACTTTAGCATAGGCATACATTTTGAAAAAATGTAAAAATAAAAGAATATCTACCACCCTTGATTTTCTGAGGCTGGCTGATTTTACTTAACATAATATTCTATAGTTCTGTTCATTTTTCTGCAAATGACATAACTTTTTTCTTCTTTATGGCTGAATAAAATTCCATTTTGTATATATATCACATTAACTTTATGCATAAAAAAAGGAATTTCAGGTAAATGAGGAGAGAGACCAGTAGAATAATGGAAAAGAATTGAAGAGGAAGGTGGACAGGGATTGATGACAGAAACAGCTCAAATGCTAAGCCCATATATGAAGGTATCACGACCAATCTCACTAACAGTGTTGGGTGGGGGACGGGGGATACAGAGAAATACACCAAGTGCTGTGTGCATCTATGTTTGTTATCACTTTGAACCTCACCATGAAGTCTAATAAAAGCACTCTAAAAAGAATATCTATAATAACTCTTACTATTTTTGAAATAAAAAATAACCAAAGACTTCCCAAAAGAAATTTTTGGGGTTTTTTTTGTTGCTGTTGTTTTTGCTGTACTGGGTATTGAACCCAAAGGCATTCTACCTCCAAGCTATACCCCCACCCCTATTTTATATTCTACATTTTGAAACAGGGTCTCACTAAGTTGCAAAGGGCCTCACTAAGTAGCACCTGCAATCCTCCTGTCTCAGCCTCCTAAGTACTGGGATTACAAGTGTGTGCCACCTTTACTGGGATTACAAGGGTGCACCACCATGCCCAACAGAAGTTTGGTTTTTTAAACCGACACACAGTGGAACATCTTTATTATGCTTATACAATTTTTTTGGGGGGCGTATTGAGAATTGAACCCAGGGGAGTTCTACCTCTGAGCCACAGCCCTATTTTATTTTTTTTTAGTTTGAAACATGGTTTCACTAGGTTGGCACAGAAATGTAACCCAGCTATAGTCATCATTCCCCAGTGTAATTTCTCAACTGCAAGTGTCAGATACCACTGTAAATAAGGCTTAAAGGTCACTTTAAAAAGCAAAAGATTAAATGGGCATGTTGTGGTGAACATAAATAACAAATGTTTGTTATGTCTTGAGATACAGTTTCAATAAATACAGTCCCAGTGGATTAAAGATGCTGTACTTCGAACTAGTTACAAAGAAGTGAACTCACTGTTTTGGAAAACTGTGAGATGACTCAATAATAGCTCTATTGAGGGCAAAACACCCATGTCAAATGGGAAGAATTTTCAACTGTGAGAATGGGAAATATATATGTATCCTACATGATGTATACCTTCAAAGATGATCGTGGTTTTAAATTGATAAACCCAGTCCTGTAAGAAGACACTTCATTATTTTTATCTATAACAATCATTTGCATAATTAAGCTGGATAAAACCTTTTTAAAGGGGATTTTCCCTTTTGGAAAATATATTCATGGATCCCTAATATTCAGGCATATTTGGTGTCTTTTCTCTTTCTTCTTCCCCTTGCCCTCCTCCTCCTCCTCCTCCTCCTCCTCCTCCTCCTCCTCCTCCTCCTTCTCCTTCTCCTTGTCCTCCTCCTTCTTCATTCTTTCTTTTGGTGGTACTGGGGATCGAACCCAGAGTAGTTTTACCTCTGATCTACACCCCAGTCCTATTTTATTTTTTATTTTGTATCAGGCTCTCACTGAGTTGCTGAGGACCTTGCTAAGTTGCTGAGGCTGGTCTTGAACCTGTGATCCTCCTGTCTCAGTCCCCCAAGCACTGGATTACAGGCATGTGCCACCAAGCCCAGCTCATACATGGTATCTTGATGAGCATCTCGTTGGAGCTGGAGAACATGATGCTGAGAGAAGAGCAAGGCGAGGAGGACAGGGAGGTTGGAACCACCTTCAGTAATGTGCAGGAGACTCCAGGGACAAGGACCAGTGCATGATCTCAGTGATGGAGCTTCAAGGAAGGGAAAAGAACAAAGACGGCTAATGTTCACCTGAGGTTACCTGTGTGCTGCAGTGAAAGCCTTCCAAGTCGCCAGTCCCCACCCAAAGTTCCAGACTGTTTTGCAGGCTTTGTAGGAGCAGAGCTTGTTGTGGAAGGGAGGTGCTTTGCATCGGAGTTGACTCTGGAATTGAGTCAGAAAGGCCTTGACAGCCGGAAGTGACCTTAAGAATGTAAAATATTTGTGTGCTCTCTCACCTTGCACTGTGGGAACAAGGAAGGCACAGAGCTTCACAGACCGGAGGTCACCCACAGGAAGGGGCCCAGATGACCCTGGGACGCAAGCTGGTGGGATCCGGGAGAACTTCAGCACTTTGCAAAGTTTAGATATTGTTACTCCCTGGCCAATAAGTTGAATCAACAATGTAATCACTTTTTGGGGGGGGGGGGGTACAGGATATTGAACCCAGGGGGTGTTCTACTTCTGAGCTACATCCCAAGCCCCTTCTTCTTCTCCTTTTTTTTTTTTAAACTGGATCTCACTGAGTTGCTAAGGGTCTTACTAAGTTGCTGAGACTGGCCTCCAACCTGTGATCCTCTGTTTCAGCCTCCCAAGTACTGGAATTATAGGTGTGTGCCACTATGCCCAGCATTTTAACTACTTTTGATATAAATACAAAGAGTATTTTGTGTCTAATTCTATTCTATGACTTTTAAAAACAGAGTTCTTTTGTATTTTTATAACTCAGATTCATTTTCTCTTATCTCCTTTGATCTCTATTTTCAAATAAAAACATTTTAGTAACCAGTTGTTAATTTGCAAATAAGTACTGAATGACATTAGGATAGAGATCACTTTTTTTTTTTTTGCCATACTAGGGATTGAATGCAGGGGCATTCTACCTCTGAGCTACACCATCAGCTCTATTTATTTTATTCTTTATTTTGAAACAGGGTCTCAGTAAGTTGTGGAGGGCCTCACTAAGTATCTGAGGCTGGCCGCAAACCTGTGGTCCTCCTATCTCAGCCTCCCAAGTACTGGAATTCCAAGCCTGGGCCACCATGTCCGGCAGGTATCACATTTTTACTGAAGACTTGTCACTGAGATAACAGTAGGTTTGAATCATCCTTACTTCAATTTTACATGAAATATAAGTGTTTTTGCTAGAGATGCATGCTTGCTAAATTTTCTTTGTACCATTTTATAATTTAATTATCATCTTGATTTTACAAAGAACCATATCAGAAATATAATTTATTATTATTACTATTACTATTATTATTACTATTATTTGTTTTTGATGTGGTACTGGAGATTGAACCCAGGAGAATTTTACTCTCAAGCTATACCCTCAGCACTTTTTAAACTTTTGTGTAGAAACGGGATATCACTAATTACTGAGAGTATCACTAAGTTGCTGAGATTGGTCTTGAACCTGTGAGTCCCCCGAATACTGAAATTACAGGTATGTACCATTGCACCTGACTGAATTATTTATTTTTAACAGGGAGATTTTTCTCTAGAACATAAATATCAGGAATAGAGAACATCTGACTCATAGCACCCAGGTAGAGGAACACTTGGCTAAGATCTTAAGGAAAATTATTTTTTAAAGTTAATGGGAAAAGCAGTGGCTTCAAGAATTATCACTTAAAAGCCGGGAATGGTGGCACACGCTTGTAATCCCAGCATTCAGGAGGCTGAGACCGGAGGATCCGGGTTCGCAGCCAGCCTCAGCTACCTAGTGAGGCACTCAGCAACTTAGTGAGACTCGGTTTCAAAATAAAGAATAAAAAAATAAGGCTGGGGGTGTAGCTCAGAGGTAGAATGCCCCTGAGTTCAGTACCGCAAAGAAAAAAAAAAAAAAAAAAGAATTATCACTTAAAAATTAACATGAGAAATTAAAAGATTTTCTAATTTTATTATTGAATTTTTACGTTTCTGGTTCCCATAACAATAAAAAAAATTTCTTCACTTTTGATGAAAAGTGGTCTTCTGTAAATTTTAGGTAAGAAAAACAATTATATGAAGTATCTGTTATCATTGCCAAATGAATTGGTCTTGTTTAAGCCACTTTACATATTGAATAATTTTAACATCTATGTAATTTAAAAGCATGCATCTAGTTTCTACAAGACTGAATGATAAATAAGAGAAAAAAATCAAATTAAAAGATGAGTATGTTTTGCAGTTTATTGTGCTGTAAAGTAAAGATAAATTTTTTGAGAAGATTTAAGATGGAGTGGGGAGAGGTTAGTAGTACTTCCTAATCACAGAGGGCTCTTCCTGGGATCCTATGTCTCTTGTTATCTTGGATCTATTCCTGTAAAACTTGTAGTGGTTATTTGCTAAAAAAAGAATTTGAGGCCTAACTGCTGACATATAATTACAGTAGTGTTATTATGGCTCTCAGTATAATCCACTATAATCAAAATTGTATACTCTCTGATTATATGCCCAATTGTTCTACCAGCCTTGGAACAGTTGCTGGGAATGTTCTTGAGAACCAACTCCCCCCACCCCTTCTTATCAGCTCTTCATGAAATCTGCCTCAGCATTTACTGTAAAGTCTTGAAGACCTTGTCTCTCAGATACTTGTTATGTTCTATATAAAGCATCATAAGGAATTTCTTTTAGAATTTAGTTTTGAGGCCCCAAATTTCCATAGCAGCAAAGAAAAATGAGAAGTCAGAGAGAAACAAGAGAAGTCACTCAAGAAATAATTCTAAGGGGAAAAAATCAGTTTTGGCCAACCTGGTTTATACTACTTAGATCTTTGATTCTAGAGTGCTCTTTTCTTTACCCACAAGGACTCTAGTTTGTCCTAGGGGTTGGAGAAGCTTCACATAACCCCAGACTCACCTGTTGCCTACCCACCTCCTGTGCCTGTGGTGGACACTGCTGGTAGACCTAGGGTCTTTCTTGGTGTGAGGCTACATAAATCTCTTTCCTTTTCTGTCCCTTTTGTAAAATGACTATTTTAATGAACCACTCTGGTCTGCCATTAGGACCTAATTTAATAATGGATGTGAAAAGTATCCTTTATACAGTGTTCAGTGATATATGCATTTAAGTCAGTATTTTTATGTTTTCTTTAGAAAACTGAGGCAAGTGTATATTTTATTCATTTACTGTCTTAGGATGCAATAGCAAAATACCACAAACTATGGCTTCATAGAAACTTAAGTTCTAATAGTTCTAAAGGCTGGGAAGTCCAAGATCAAGATCTGGCAGGATTCAGTCTTGGGTGAGCCCTCTTCCTAGCTAACAGATGGCTGCCTCCACCGTGTCTTCACGTGATGGAGAGAGAGAGCAAGCCAACTCTCTAGTGTTTCTTTTTATAAGGACGAATTCTATTGTAGCAGAGCCCTACTCTTACCACCTTATTTCACCTGTATTCCATAAAGCCCTTATCTCCAAATATAGTCAAAGATTCAACCCATGAATTATGGGTGGCAGGTAGGGGATGGGTAACATTCAATCCGCAACACTGATGTATCTTGAACTCCTGATCTACGAAGGGCTGGCAGGCAGATCAGCAAGTCTTATCCTGAGCTCAAGAAATCAGCATCTGTTTTATTATGCCAGGGGGGTCTAGGAAGGTGTGGCTTATAAGGGGCCAGGCTGATTATTGTAATTCTTAATTCTTCCCTTTTTTGTTTGTGGTACTGTGGATTGACCCCAGGAGCATTCTACCTCTGAGCTACCCCCCCAGCCCTATTTTATTTTATTTTTTTATTTGGAAACAGGGTCTCATTAAATTGCTGAGGCTGGCCTTGAACTTGAAATCCCCCTGTCTCAGTCTCTCAAGACTGCAATTACAGGTGTGTACCACCATGCCCAGGTAGGCCTTACTTCTTCAAGTATTTCAAGGATCTGAACAAAACACATCTTAAGAAACACCCAAAGAGGGTCATACATGGTGATCCAAATTCTGTGGCCCAATCTGGTCACTAGCCTCCCCTTGAGGTTAGTTGTCTCTTTTTTATACCCAATGGTAATAACTACAAGGAAGGCTTCATCTACAGCTGTCCTCTTCTCATTTGGGGCCCTGAGAGGTAGGATTCCTTAACTTTCTGACTGACTTATAGTCTCAGCCATGCAAAAATTGCCCAGTAAAGAACAAGCTATAAAGTATATATTATACTCTTGTACTCTCTCCCTTGTTTTAATTTATTGGTTTGTTCATGGAAGTATAGCAGGTTAAGCTCACCATGTCAGGCTTGCTGGAGGCTACACAGGACCAGCACAAGCTCCCTGTGTGCTGTACAGGATGGGCATGGTCCCTTCCTGTGGGGAACAACAGCACATCCCAGAAATGCAATCTCACACAGGATCTCAGGGTAAGAGCAGGTGAAAGTGAAACTGTTTCCCAGAGTGAGCTCAGGGAGTGGTTTGTAGACCCCGAGAGACACTCACCTGGAACAAGGTTCATCAGCGGCTCACTGGTCCCTTCCCAGGATAGGGGAGCTATCAGGAGATCCTAGATGTGATAGGAGAGATTTTAGCTTCAAGTCCAAACATAAGAAGAAATGAACAGAACCCCCCTTGTTTAGAACCCTATGAAATAGAATAAGTTCTTTCACAATGCAGTGGACTTCCCGACTGAAGATGGGGTAGAGGACAATTTTTAGAGTCAGAGCAGTAGTTTCCCTCATTAGTTGACACTGGCTCCAGTGACATCTGGTTATTCACTGTCACTCAAATATTTATGGGTTCCCTGGTTCTGTCTGGCATCCTAGCAAGTATAGGCAGTTAACATAGAGAATTAGTTGAGGAAAACAACATTGAATATGCAGAGTGTGTGATTCTATGAATTATGATTGTAGGTGCTGGCACAGCAACTTATCAGTTCCTACATACCAAGGCTCTCTACTGTCAGTGAGGGCCGCCTCAGCCTTCCAGCATTCATGTACTGGTCAGACCAATTTGCATCTGCCCAGTATTAGCAAGGGTATAAAGAGCAACACTCTGAGATGAAGCAGTTACAGAAAGTAGCACCTCCCTGCCGAGAGAGAGCGGAACCCTAAGCTTCCATGGCCAGGTGGCCTCCCTGTTACTCCATGGGTTCTCCCCACCTTTGGAAGTTGAGACTCTAGCCAGCAACTCTGTATCCCACGTGACCCTGATGACACAATTTGGTCCACATCTGCAAGATGGCCAATGACCCATGGAACTATTCCCCTAGAGGGCAGGGTGCTATGGTACGCACCCCACCTCTAAGGAACTTGGGGTGGAGGGCAGAGCGCCTATGTACTAATATAAATGGTTCTACATTGGATAACTGTAGTAATTAGAAGAGAAAGCTACTCAGGATGATCTTCACTTATTACATTAATGCCACGGGCGTTACACTGTTTGTTGTTCATCTTGGACCTACCAGAAGTTTTGAGAGCATAGACTCGATATCTCGATACTTCAGAGTCATTTCCAGAGAGTCCTTCACTCCGTGACTGGATTCTTCTGAGGACAGGATACTCAGTCATTGTATTAACTAAAGTCATTGCTCACCCCAGACGCACTCAGCTGAGACCCTAAGAGACTTGCTGAGTCCTTCTCTGGCTGATTATGGCCATAGAAGGACAAAAAGGGGGAATTAGGAGCTTTCCTTTTTCCATCAAAGGGACAGTGTTAGGTGGAGTGGTATTACACTTAGTTTAGGTACAACAGTTAGTGTGCCCTGGGCCTCTGTATCTTGAACTTTGGGGCCTTCCTTGCCAGCAAGTCTTTGCCCTAAGGACATCCTCAATTTTCTCTTCAGTAATCCAGTTCCCTGGAGGATTAGATTATCCCCAAACTGCCCTTAGACCTACACAGAAAGGATTTCTGCCCTATGAACTGGGCTTTGGAGCTCATGCCTATCACGTACGTCAGATTGCAAAGACTGAGAATAATTTTTGGACATTTGGTAACTGAGAGAGTACGTAGGAATTATAAGAGGCATTGATGAGTTGAACTTGGAGTCCACCCAGGCCAGAGGATGGAGGTCTGAGAGTGCTCACCTGTGAGGGTGGTAGTGATGGTGGGGAGGGGGTGGTAAAGAAAATCACACCCTCTGCCTTAGGAAGCCAGAGAGGGAGATGAGATAGTAGTTGCTTTTATTCAAAGCTGATCCTTATTCATTCCAAGTGGCACTTCAGAAAATTGGATCCCCTAGAAAACTGTTTCCTCCCTCCCTTTGTGGGCACTGGACATTTTGGAAAGGAAAAGTGCATTGTGAGGAGAACCAGCTCCCTCTAGCATCTGGCTGGGAGGCTGTGTGGGTCACTGGGCTGGGCCTGGTTTCTGCCCCATCCTGCCCCACCACAGCAGGTCAGTGCAAGAGCAGAAGAAGGGCCTGATCCATTAGCCATCCAGAATCCAGAGGCCATGGCTAGGACACTGGCTTGAGAGGGAGTGCTCAGGAAAGAATATGGAGCTTTACACAGTACTTCCAGTCCCTGTGCTCTGGGGTACATGAGGGGGACTGGATCCTCCTTCTGAGACTCTGGTCATAGACTCAGATCTGAATGTAATAAACAAATGACCTGGAAGAGCCACACTGCCCCCTGCCCTTGTGGGGTTTAGTTATTATCTTGACCCTTCTGCTATGCCCTCCCCCACAGAACACCCACCACCACCCCATGTCGAGTCAGCCTGAGCTAAACTCTAGTTTTCCTTGGAATGTGGGCTATTAAGTAAAATTAATTCACCCTTGAAACTATTTCCTCCCAGACCCAATTACCTAGTGGAAAAAGCATGATTTCAGGAGACCCGCAGACGAAATGAAAATGTTGGCTTGGTCACTATAATTAGTTTGCTGGCGTCATTATGGCAAAGTACCGGAGACTGGGTGGCATGAAGACTGTAAATTCATCTCCTCATGATTCTGGAGACTAGGAGCTCAAGATCAAGGGGTTGAGAGGTCTACTTCCTTCTGAGGTCATGCTTCTTGCTTGCAGATATCTGCTCTCTCCTGGTATCTTCACATGGTCCTCTGTGTATACAGATTCCTAGTGTCTCTCTTCCTTCTTATGAGAATACCAGTCACGCTGGGCGTAGTGGCGCATGCTTGTAATCCCAGTACTTGGGAGGCTGAGATAGGATATAACAGAGTTGATGCCAGCCTCAGCAACTTAGCAAGATCCTTAGCAGCTCTTATTTTCTATTAAAAAAATAAATAAAAAAGGCTGTTGTTGCATCTCAGAGGTAGAATGTCCCTAGGTTCAATGCCTAGTACCAAGACAACACCACCACCCCAAGTCATATTGGATTAAGGTCTACTCTGAAGATTTCATTTTTACTTAATTACCTCTTGGAAGACCCTATCTCCAAATACAGTTAAGTTCTGAGATATTGGGGTTGGGACATCAACATATAACAGTCACTTATTGCCTATAACAGTCACTTATTGCCTCTGTGACCGTAAGAAAGTTACTTAACCTGTCTGAGCTTCAGTTTCTACAGTTGTAAAGTGGGAAGAGGTATATGTACCCTATGCAATTATTGTGGAAACTTAAGTACACCATATGTAAATAACCAAAATGATCATTGATGTGCAGTAGCCAGTAGGCCCTAGGGAGCCAACTTGACCATTGCAGGATTGTTGAACATATGTTCCACCCCTCTACTTCACAACCACACACACTGCTGGGCCAGTATGGTAGAAAACGTGAATTTTAGGTAACCACTCATCTATGTTCCTTCTTAGAGTCTGATATAAGTATTTTTGTAGTTTAGTTTGAGAGATAAGCCCTATCCAACTCCAAAAACAAAAGTTATGATCAAATTCAGATATTAGGAAATGAAAGAAGGCCTGCTTTTATTTTGGTGCAGTTTTTATTTTATTTTATTTTTTTCCTTTCAGCACTTGAACTTTGGAATGAAGCAATTCAAGTGTTGTTCCATAATGTTGGTTGGTATGTATCTGACAAACTGAAGAAAGAACCAAACAGAAAAGAGAATCCACCATTGGCATAATGGGTTTCATTTTTCTTCTTTCTTCTTCTTTTTTCAATCTAATTCTTTTGATGTAGATTCCCACGGGAATAGAATTTCCTTCATGAAAGTGGCAATGAAATGGAAGAATTTTTTCACACAGAGAAAGCCAGGCAATCGTAACACATGGCCTGTTTTATCTCCACAGTGAGAATGGATTTTTTTTGTGACATCACTCTAAGGAATCTGGGCATGGTGGCTGGGAGTTATCTAATAGGGCAAGGTTCATCTCAGGGAAAAAGAGAGAAAGTGAGCTACAGGAGTTTGCTTTGCCTTCGTGCTCATTCCCATACAAGAGCTGGTGATTCATCAGACGTCGTACCTAACTTTTGCAGAGGCTGTGGTCAGAGGCCTGGCTGCAGACATGGTGAAGCCGAGCCTATTCTCCCACATAACGCCAGAGCAGCTCAAGGGGACTGTACAGGTCCAAAGCCACTCCTGTGCCGCCCTGACGGCAAGGGTACATCGAAGAGGCAGGGCTTTCACTGCTAAGTTTGGAGCCTTTTCTAAACAATCTCAGAGCATTTTTCAGGACAGTTAGAAGTCATCTGGGGAAGCCTCTTTCCACCTTTGCATTGGATTAGTTCTGTGGCCCTGGCAGCTAGTCTGAGAAGTTCAGAAAGCTTTCCAAATGCCTTTCTGCGTTCCATCCACTTCCCCAACCCCCTGCCTGCCCCTGGGAAAATGTTAACACCTCCTCATGGGTCTCCCATGGCTGGCTCAAGTCCATATTCAAGCTGAAGCCGTGGCCTCCTACAGAGAATGCCACAAATCCTTTCCAGGTCTCATGGGGTTACCAGATAAGATATAGGATACCCAATTAAATTTAAGATAAACAATTTTTTCAGTATATGTATATCCCAAATACTACATAGAACATACTTATACAAAAAAGAAAAGAAATTGGAAATCAAAAGTTTAACTGGATAACTTTTATTTATTTATTTCTTATGCAAGGAATCTGGCAAGTCAGGGCCCTGCATGCTCTGGCTTAGCCTCCCTTTTGCCTCTTTGTATATTTTGCAAACTTTGCCTCTTTGCAAGTTCCCTCTGTTGCTCAGTTGCTTTAAATTCCCCCCTAAACAGGCTGCTCCTTCTGGTTTCCCCAGAGCAGACTCTGTGTCCAGGACCAGAGTACATGCTCTTTATTTAGGAAGCATAGAAAATGCTGGAAGGAGAAATGACAGAGGAAAAGGAGCTCTGCGTCTCCAGTGGGTGAGTGGAGCGGAATCTTGTGGTGGAAAGGCCAAGAAACAGTCCAGAAGCTGCTGACAAGGAGCTGGGGTGTCTGCGAGTCCACCGTGCATCACTATACTGGGCTCCTCTTGGAGTGTCATTGCTGTCACCAGCTTGTCATTCAGCCATGCACCAGCTTGTCCCAGGAGAGAGGAGCGTGGGTTCTGCCTCCTGGAAAAAGCCCTCAGGTGGAGCTGCAGATGCAGGCAGGTGGCAGTGCACTGATGGAGAAGAAGAAAGCGTTCGGGCCTCGGGAACAGGACAAGAGCAACTCAGAGGAGGAAAGATTTATTTTGCTTAGAGTTTCAGAGGTTCAGTCCATGGTTGGCCGGCTTCAAGACAGAAATCATGGTGGCAGAAGAAAGCTGCTCAGGGCAGCCAGGAAGCAGAGAGAGTAGCAGGAAGGGGCGAGGGACAGAGACAGTCCTCAGGGCCATGCCCCAGCCACCCACCCCTGCAGCCCTGCCCACCTCTAAACCCTGCTGCACTGAAGACAGCTTCCAATGCATGGACACTTGCAAGGTCATTCCAAACCCAAACCACAGCGTTAATATGATGTGAATCCCCCAAAATGTAATTTAATGGGAGTTCAGAAATACATAGTGAATAAATAAGTATTTAGAATTCTGGGCACTGGCTTTAACCACCTGGTAAGTTAACCTTGACTTTTATGACTCAGCCCTTATAAAAATGTGTTTCTAAGAAATATTTTCGTAAGGGCTTCCAGTTTCTAGTTCCCATTGAACTAACTAGAAGTTTAGAAGAACTTAGAAGTCACTATGCTAGCCTAACAACAACTAAAAACCCCAAAACACTGAAAAACTAACATTTATTGTTGGATCTGCCGGAGAAACGTTCCAGGGCAAATTGAAGCTCCCAAAATTGAAGAGACAGATAGGCAGATACAGAGAATTACAACCTAGCAGAAATCCATGAGCAGAAACCTCCAAGAAAGAGTTCTGGTCAAGAAAAACCTAAACCCTGACTGAAAAAATGCTGGAGGCGTGGTGGAGACAAGTTTGGGCACCCCATCACCAGGACTCTACACTTTCCTGTTTCATTTCCAGAAGCTCAACCATGTTCTTATAGTCATGGCTGAAGAAAAACACTCTCATGCTTGGGCAGAAAGGGGAAAAGGAACAATTTTGAAATATATCAGAGTACTCTGTTCTTGACAAGTTCTGCCCTTAGGGGAAATGATTTCACCAGAGCCTAACCTGATGGAGTTTTATCAGAGCATAAGCTCTCTGTGGGGAGAGAAATATGAACTTCCTGCCCATTCTGGCCATCCTGTCCCATCTAAAATGGGGGGGAAAATGAACCAGTCCTCAGAACAACAACAATTAATGACAACACACCACAGTTTAAAAATACTCAGCAGTCGGGTGTGGTGGCCCAGTACTTGGGAGGCTCAGACCAGAGGATCTGGGTTCGAGGCCAGCCTCAGCTACTTAATAAGGTCCTCCACAACTTAGTGAGACCATGTTTCAAAATAAAGAACAAAAAGTAAGGCTGGGGGTGTAGCCTGGAAGTAGAATGACCCTGGGTATAACCCCTAGGACCCCCCCCCCAAAATAATAATAAAATACTGAGCAAGCATCAGGACCATAGTCAGATGTGGCAAGAATATTTACAATTATTAGATCAGGAATTTAAAAATAATTTTAATTGACACATAATAAGTATACCTGTTTGTGGGGTGTAGGGTGACATTTCAATACATGTGTGCAATGTGTAATGATTAGATTGAGGTCATTAATATGTCCGTTACCTCAAACATTTATCAATTCTTTATGTGAACTAGAAATTTTTTTAAAAGCCTATGATTAAAATACTAAGGGCTTTAATTAGAAAAATAGAAAGCTTGAAGAACAGATAAATAATGTAGACAGGGGTATGGAAATTCTAAGAAAGAATTTAAATGCTAGAGAGAAAAAATACTAACATAGATGACGAAAATGAAGAATATTTTGATGGGCTAATTAGTAGACCAGACATGACTGAGGAAAGGATGTCAGAACTTGAGGATATGACAATAGAAACTTCCAGAAATAAAAAATAAAGAGAAAAATAAAGGCTAGAAAAAATTGAAAAAAGAGCAGAATATCCAAGAACTGTGAGGCTCAAAAGGTATAACGTGTAGTGGGTCTGCAAGGGGAAGAAAAAGAGGAAGGAACAGAAGCAATAGTTTGAAACAATAGTGACTGACTGAGAATTTCCCCCAAATTAATGTCTGACAACAAACCATACTTCCAGGAAACCCAGAGAATACCAATGAGAATTTAAAAAAAAAAAAAAGGAACAAAAATGTATTCCTAGGAATGTATGCTAGTCACCTTTCCATTACTGCAACAAAATACCTGAGATAACTAGAAAGAAGAAAAGTTCATTTTGGCTCACACTTGTGGAGGTTTCAGTCCATGTTCAGTTGACCCTGGTGCTTGTGAGGGCTCTGGTGAAGCAGTCCATATGACAAAAAAACGTGGCAGAGGAGGCTGGTTCATCTCATGATGGCCAGGAAGTGAGTAGTGATTGTGGACCAGGGTTCCACAATCCCTCTCAGAGCATGCTCGCCTGACCTAAAGACTTCCACGAGGCCTCTTAAAGTTTCTATCACCTCCCAGGAGCACCAAGCTGGGGTCTA
The DNA here is from genome assembly GCA_004027655.1 of Graphiurus murinus. NCBI lineage: Eukaryota > Metazoa > Chordata > Mammalia > Rodentia > Gliridae > Graphiurus > Graphiurus murinus. The sequence continues at coordinate 96,409 of PVLC010003099.1, forward strand.
AGCCTTGAATACATGAGTCTTTGGGAGACATTCCAGATCCAAACTATAGAGCATGTCATATTCAAATTTTAGAAAATCACACCTAAAGACAAATTATTGAAAGAAGCCAAAGGAAAATAATACCTTTCCTATAGAGGAGGGAAGGTAAGAAGTATACTGGACATTTTCTCAGAAACAGTGTGAGCAAAAAAAAGGGGGTGGGGTGGGGAATGGTTTGTGAAATACTCAAAGGATGCAAATAATCAAAGAGTGAAATAATCAAAGTATTAAAAGAATAAAAACACCAACCTACATTCCGTACCTGTGAGATTATCTCTCTACCTTTAAGAAGACATAAAGACTTTCTCAAACAAAAGTTGAAGAAATTTCTTGCAAGTAAACCCACCTTGCAAGAAATATTAAAGCAAATTCTTCAGAGAGAAGGAAGATAATATAGGTCAAAACTTGAATCTACCTAAATAAAAGCAGAGCACTGTGGAGCATAAACAAGTAAAGATAAAGTAAAAAATTTATTTTCCATATTCTTAAGATGTCTAATGAATAAATCTTTTTTTCAAAATAACAGCAAGAATATATTCAGCTATGTGTGCTTTTGAATAAGTTAAATAAATGGCAGCAATAAGAGAAGAGACAGGAGGGAGGAATTAGGACTATTTTGTAATTATCAGGGACTTAAACTAGTTGTGAAATATAATAATATTATTCAAAGGTTGATTTGGATTAATTCTAAATATATATTACCAATTATAAAATAATTACTAAAATAAGTTCTATAAAAAGTATAATTGATATGCTAAGAAAGGAGAAAAATGGAATCATATAAAATGCTTAATGAAAACAATAAGAGAAAATTGTGGAAGAAGAAACAAGGGAAACTAAGAAAAGATGGTAAAAATACAGTGGATATTTATCTGTATCAATAATCACTTAAATATTAATGGTCTCAATATACCAATAAAAAGACTGTCAGTGTGGAAGAAAATATAATATTCAGCTATATGTAGTCTACAGGAAGCCCACTTTAGTTTAAAGGTAAACATATAGATTAAAGAAAATGGATGGCAAAAAATATATCATGCTAACAAAAGAAGTGGGACTAGATATATTTATTTGAGACAGAGCTGACTTGAGTGCAAGGGAAATTTCCAGAGATAACAGAAGCACTCCATATTGATAAAGGGATCAATACTCTAAAAAAAAAAATGACAATCTTTAATGTGCGTGACTTAGCAACTGAGCATCAAAATGCATGAGGCAAAAACCAATGTAACTGCAAGGAGAAATAGACAAATTCACTGTTATAATTTGAGGCTTCAACACCCCTCCTCTCTAAGAAATGGACAGATCCAGCAGGCAGAAAATCATTAAGGACAGGGTTGAATTCAACAGCACCATTAGTCAGCTGGAAATAATTGACATTTTTAGGCTACTTCATCCAATAAAAGCAGATTACATACTCTTCTGAAGCTTACATGGAACATTCACCAAGACAGACCACATTCTGGGCCATAAAACACACCTTAATGAATATAAAAGAGTAGAACTCATATGACATCTGCTCTCAGGCCACAGTGGAATTAAACTAAAAAAAATGAACAACAGAATAATAAATAGTCCCAAAATACTTGTAGGGAAAATAGCATACTTCTACATAACACATGGGTTAGTGAAGAAATCTCAAGAGAAATTTGAAAATGCTTTGAACTAAATGACAACACAACCTTTCAAAATTTGTAGAGTGCAGGTAAAGTAGTTATTACAGGTAAATATATGGCATTGAATTCATATATTAGAAAAGAAAAAAAAAACAGTGGAATGAAGGAGGGTACCTAACTGAGGGAGATGGGGGGGGGACTTGAAGAGGGAAACACCTCAATGGACATGATGTACATACACATACTTATCAAAGCCAAGTACTGTGTTAAGCACTGGAAGGTGGGGAGGGAGAGGAAGTGGATGGGAACTGGGGGAAGACTCAAGGAGTGCTGTGTGCATGTGTGCCTCTATCACCCTGAACTTTATCAAGATGTATGATTATAATGCACCAACTAAAAAAAATCTAAAATTAAATATTTAAGTTTCCACATTAGGAAACTAGAAAAAAAGAAGAGCACACTACAAATGAAAGAAGAGACACCACTATAGATCCCTTGAGCATTAAAAAGATAATACAAGGATTTTAGGAACAACTATGTAACATAAATTTGATAACTTACATGAGATGGACCAATTTATTTAAAGACATTATCTGCCAAAATACACAAGAAGAAATGGACAATCTGAATAGGCCCATACTTATTAAAGATATTAAATCAATATTTATTAAAGATATTAAATCAAACATAAAGCATCTGGCCCAGATTGTTTCAGCAGTGAATTTTATAAAAAACATTTAAGGAAGACATTGTATGAATTCTCTACAATCTCTTTCAGAACATAGAAATGTGTCCTAAATTATTATGAGGCCAGTTACTCTAATACTGAAACCAAGTGAATTCATTAGAAGTCAACTACAGACCAATATATCTAAACTACAGGCCATGGATACAGGTTCAGAAACCCTCAACAAAATACTAGTAACTTGAATCCAACAATGAATATAGAGAATTATATATGACAATCAAGTGAGTCCCTCCCCCTTAGTTATGCAAGGTTGGCTCAACATTCAGAAATCAATTAATATAATTCATCATATAAACAGGCTAAAGAAGAGAAATAACATGATCATATCAAAAGATGCAGAAAAAGCATTTGACAAAATCCACACCCATTCATGACAAAAAATCTCTCAATAAACTAGATAGAGAGGAACTTTCTCAACATAATAAAGAACATCTGCAAAAATTCTACATCTAGTATAATACTTAATGGTAAGAAATTTGGCGATTCCCTGCTAAAAGCAGGATCAAAGCAAGAATATTTCTTCTCATCACCACTTTTTAATATCATATTGGAAGTCCTAGTTAACTCAATAAGACAGGAAAAGGGAATAAAATATATTAAGATTGGGAAGAAAGAGATGAAGCTGTCTTTGTTTGCATGTGACATGCTCATTTGAAATCTGATAGGATCAATTTAAAAAAAAAAAAAAAACTCCTGGAACTAATAGGCAAGGTTGCAGGATACAAAGTTGACATATAAAAGTCAATTGCTTTTTTATGTATCAGCAAAGAACAAGTAGAATTTTAAATCAAGAACACATTACCATTTACATTAAAACTACAAAAAGGAAATACTTAGGTATAAATCTAACAAAATAATTGAGATCTCTATGAGGAAACTCAAAACACTCTGATAAAAGACATCAGTGAGGAGTTAAATAAATAGCTATTCCATATTCATGGAGAGGAAAATGCAATATTGTCAAGATGTCAGTTCTTTCTAACTTGATGTATAGATTCAATGCAATACCTATAAAAATCCCAATAAGTTATCTTGTGGTTATTGACAAACTGATTTTTAAGTTTTTTTTAAAGTTTTTATGGAGAAACAAAAAGCCCTAGAAAGCCAACCCAATATTGAAGAAGAGCAAACTCAGAGGATTGACACTATCTGACTTAAGGATTAATACAAAGCTATAGTAGTCAAGTTCATGCAGTATTGGTAAAAGCATAGATAAATGTATCATTAGGAAAGAATAGAGAGCCCAGAAATTGACCCATATAAATTTCATTGATTGATTTTTGACAGAGGCAAAAGGAATGCAATGAAACAAAGATAGTCTTTTCAACAAATGGTGCTAAAACAACAGGATTTTTTTTCTGTAAAAAAAATTACAGAAAAAAAAATCTAGACATACAGCTCATATTCTTCATAAAATTTAACTCAAAATCAATCATATACACATATGCAAAATGTGTAACTACCAATCTCCTAGAAGATAAAATAGGAGAAACCTAGGTGACCTTGGGTATGGAATTGAGTTTTTAGACAAAAACACCTAATGCATGAGCCATGAAAGAAATAATTGTTAAGGTAGACTTCATTAAAACTAAAACCTTCTGCTCTAGAAAGAGCAATGAAGCTATTCTTTCTACTACTGTATGATACCACTACGCATTTGTCAAAATCCATAGCATGCGTAACACCAATATTAGGGTTCACCCTAATATAAACTGAATTTTGCTGAGTCAAAGCAAGTTAATTGCACCACTGTGGAACAGAATATCAGTAGTAGGGAGGGAGTGCATGCACAGGGACATTTGTATCTTCTGCTCAATTTTTCTGTAAACTTAAAACAGCTTCAAAGACACTTTAATTGGTGCCATGTATGTATACAAAGTTATCAGTGCTGATCTCAGTGTCCTGTACAGGAAAGGGAGGGAGTGGGGTGGGAGCCACGAGGAAGCCCACTGAGTGCTGTGTTCATGTATGTCCCTATCCCTCTGAACTTCATTATGATGTATGATTATAAAGCTCCAATAAAAGTATATTAAAATGAAGTTTATTAATACAAAATAATAATTTCAGTGGCATGAAGGTTCTATTTTTCCTCCTGTACCTGCTTTATCTTCTCTGAGCCCAGTTACTTTCTGAGCTGAGAATAATAGTCATGGCCTTTTTGTAAAGCAAACTGAGAGCTGCCAGAAAGGTCTTAACCAGATGGTGTATTTACCTTTCAGTGATCTCCTAAAATAGGATTAGAGACTCTTCTCATCCTGAGCCCTGTCTACATTAAGAACAACCTACTACTGCACCAGAGGTGGAAGAGGAGGGACTCCATAAAATAAAACAAAGCCTCTATTATATGATTCCATCTATATTCAATATCCAGAATAGGCAGACTTATAAAGGCAGGAAATAAATTAGTGGTTTACAGGTTTGGAAAGAAGAGGCAATTAACTAATTGTAGCAGCGAAAGAATACATGGGATTTGGGAGGGAGAGTGATGAAACTATTTTTAAAGTGGCTGTGGTGCTGGTTGTGCAAAAATGAATACATTTAAAGCCATAGAAACATATGCTCTAAATATTTGAACTTCATGCCATGTAAATTATACCTCAATTTAAGAGAGAGGGGGTGGAATATGACTCAATGAATCAGGGAGGAGGGGGACCTAGACAATCTCCAACTGCAGATGAAGACCACATCACATGGAAATACCTTGACAGGTTAAAAAATTTGCCTCGTTTTTAAGGAACCGCAGATAAATAATTGTCAAGGTCAGCCCTGAGCCTTCAGTCCCTCCATGAACTATGTAAGGATTGTAATAATTAATCGGAGCCAAAGAAAGAAACACTTTGTTCAGGTCTCTAGAGCCTGCCTGCTGGTCAGTCTAACAGTACAGTTGTTTGTCATCAGTCTCTTTTTACTTTGCAGGTGTTAGAGCTAAACTCACAGTGGGGAGTCACCTCATTTTGAATCCTTCTTGATGTTTTAAATTTTAGCATAGGATAAAATATGAACCTCAGAGGGCTCTCTACCTGAATTATATTCTTTTGGTCTACATAAAATTATCTTATTCGTGGTTTGCCATTATGCTATTTGCTTTTATTTACGAATGCATTGAAAAGACAACTCTTGAAACTCATCAGCATCTTTATTGTAGGAGTGGCTCCCAGAGCATGTCTACAAACTTGACCACCTCAAAAGTACCTGAAGCTCTTGTCAAATGCACAGATACCAAGTCGAGGAATCAAAGCCCTTGGGATTGAGGCTACAGACTATGGTATATATGTTGACAAGGGTCTCTTCTGTTGCAATCCTGTTTGAAAACCACCATTGCACATCACATATTCTTCCTTTTAATAAAACCATGGGGTGGGTATGATGGAACACTTCTATACTCCTTGTACTTGGGAGGCTGAGATAGGAGGATTGCAGATTTGAGGCCAGCCTCAGCAACTTAGTGAGGCTCTCAGCAATGTAGGTGAGACCTTGTTTCAAATTTGAAAAATAAAATAAAATTGGACTGAGGGTGTAGCTCAGAATTAGAACATCTCTGGGTTTAGTGCAATCCCATGGATTGATCTTCCTAAGGGTTGCTTGTGCTTTTCGGGTCCTGTTGAGAAAGTTTTTACCTGTGCCTACGTGTTCAAGTGTTGGTCCTATGCCCTCTTCAAGTAGCTGCAAGGTCTCTGGTCTGACTTGCAGGTCCTTGATCCACCTTGAGTTGACTCTTGTGCAGGGTGAGAAAGTGGGGTTTATTTCCAGTTTCCTGCATATGGCTAACCAGTTTTGCCAACACCATTTGTT